>RJWJ010011236.1:0-44855 GCA_004363605.1 Indri indri
GGACGGAATAGAACAGGAGTTCCATCAGTAACTGATTGTGGACAATCAAGTGAGATAACTCACTGCCTTCAGACCAGCCACTATTTTCTTTCTTTAGGATCTTTTTTGCCTATGCATGTTTCTGAGAAGGATTCATGGGTAGTTTTCCTTTGGTATAATGTCCTTGTCAGATTTGGGGATTAAGGTTATGCAATCTCGCAGTATACATTGGGAAATATTTCTTTATCTGTTTTCCAAAAAAGTCCATGTACAATTGGTGTTATTTATTTATTTTTTTTGAGACAGAGTCTTGTTCTGTTGCCTAGACCAGTAACGTGGCATCAGCCTAGCTCACAGCAATCTCAAACTCCTGGGCTCAAGCGAGCCTCCTGCCTCAGCCTCCCGAGTAGCTGGGACTACAGGCACGTGCCACTGCAGCTGGCTAATTTTTCTATTTTTAGTAGAGACGGGTGGCCCTTGAAGCTGTCTCCGGTTCTTCCCTATTACGAAAGCGCTGTAGTGAACAACCAATAGATGAGTGTTTGTAAGCAAGTACCAGTATGTTTGTCGGATAGATTCCTAGAAGTGAAACTTCCGCATCAAAAGATGGGTGTACATTTCTGTTATTGTTAGGTGCTGCCAAAGGGGAAAGAGACTGTTCATTTCCCCATATCCGTGCCAGCACTGCATGTTATTGTTTTCTTGCCATGCTGGTGAATGAGAGGTGCCCTTCCTCACAGCCTAGGAAGGTTTGAGCACCAAGGAGGAAGTTATACCCCAGCCCCAGACATGTAGCCTCCTTCCTGGAACAGGACATCCGGGGAGCACCTCCCTGTCTTTATCTGCGTGGGGAATAGTTCTGCTTCCTTTCTAAAAATAAAAAAGCCTTTTTCTTTTGAAAAATAAAACACAGATACAGAAAAGCACACAACACAAACATGATTTATTATAAGGCACCCTAGCAACCACCCCCAGGTCAAGAAAAATAACTTTGTCTGCTACCCCCAGAAGCCACTACGGGAGCCCTGTCCCCTGACACCCCCTCTCTCCTTTCCAAAGTCACCGCTGCCCTAACTTTGATAGCCGTCACATTGTACCACTGCTGCGTGCGTCCCTAGACACTGTATTTCATCTTGCCCATTTTTTAAACTTGTTGTCTTTTAAGTCTTTTAATTTCTCCTCCTCCTCCATCCCCTTCTTTTCCATGCAGTTTACGTGCTGCAGACCCTGGGCCATCTGACCTGTAGACGCCCCCTGGGTCTGGGTCAGGCTGATGGTAGCACCGTGGTGTGTGCAACACGTTCTGTCCTTGGATTTCCTGCAGAGTGGCAGCTGGATCCTGAGGCTTCATCGGAGATATTTCCAAGCTGCTACCCTCCGGGCTGTGTCGAGGAGCGTTTGACATCAGTGGGCAGCCCCACACCGCAGCTGCCCAGACTGTGCAGAGGTGCCCACGTGGCCTGAGCACGTGCGGCCGAGGAGACATTGAGTCTCAACAGCTTGTCCTGGCTTCTCTCGCCGACTCAGACCCACCCATCCCACTTCAGGAAAGTTCCAGGGCTGCAGCCGGCTTGTCCCGGTGGGAGCTGGCGGCAGAATGGCCTGTAATTTTAGCTGTTCCTCTTCTCTAAAATTATTTCCCATCTGGAAATGGTTTCCCAACCCTGCCCAGGAAAGAGCTGGTGGTGCAGGGAACATTTTTCTGCTAAAAAACAAAAACTAACTAACTAAATAAATAAAACCAGCCACCGAAGGCTGAGTCTCTGCAGCCCCAGCTCTGGAGGACTGGCTGAGCGCCAGCTGTGTACCCTGCCCGGGGGGGCCTCTGTCGGGGACGGGCAGAAGGTGAGAAGGAAGAGTTGGGGTTCTGCTTCCAGGGCCCCTGTCCCACCCTGCGCACGGACAAGGGGTCTGGACGCAGGGCCTGGGAGGGCCCAGGCAAGCCGAGGAGAAGGATCCGGCCTGGGGTTGAGTGGCCTGCTCAGCCGCCGGGACGCTTGACAGCTGGGAGTTGTTCTAGGTCTTTCAGGGCATTGAGTCACAGAGAGCTGCTCTGAGCATCTCGAGGAAAAAAGCTCCCTCGTTGTTGACATCTCCTGTCACCTCCAACTCTCTTGCATCTCCCTTCTGACAAAGCTCTAGCGGGCCTGACTCCCGCCTGGACAGGCAAGAGCATCAGACAAGAATATAATGATGGGTGGGCGCGGTGGCTCACACCGGTAATCTCAGGACTTCAGGAGGATCGTTTGAGGCCAGGAGTTCGAGACCAGCCTGGGCAACACAGTGAGACCACATCTCTACAAAAAATTAAAAATTGGCCAGGCACGGTGGCATGCACCTGCAGTCCCAGCTACTTGGGAGGCTGAGGTGGGAGGATCAACTGAGCCCAGGAGTTCGAGGCTGCAGTGAGCTATGATCACATCACTGCACTCAAGCCTGGCCTACAGAGAGAGATCCTGCCTCAAAAAAAAGTTTTTTTAAATTTTCAAAGTAGAATATAATTATATTGTTTGGCCCCTATTGTATTTATTTTCATAATTGTCTTCATGATAAATAATAGAGGCTTTCCATATTTGCTAATAATATAAAGTTTCCTTTGTACAGAAACAGGTTTTGTTTAAACAAAAAAAATGATAGTGGCAGAGTGGAAAGTCCATTTAAAATATAAAGAAAACAGAGCACAGATGGCACAAAACTCAGAGCAGACTGGAGTTTGGGAGACTGGGTTCTGTGGTTAAGACGTAGGCTCCATATCCCAGAGCCTGGGCTTGAATTCTGGTTCTGACACTTGTGGGCTCTGTGATCTTGGGCAAGTCACTTGCCCTCTCTGAGCCTTGGTTCTTTATCTGTAAAGGAAAGGAAAATATTAGCACCTCCCTCCTACGGTTATCGCTGAGGAGTCAATGAAATAATGCTGGGAAAACATTCAGCACAGTGCCAGGCACCCGAGGGAGTCCATAGATTCATTCATTTGGTCAGAATTCATTGAACTGTCCTGAGTCTGTGGTGTTTGCTTGAAAAGCGGCAAAACATGGAGGTTCCCAGAGCAGGTTCAAATCCAAAGCCACCACTTGCTGGCTGTCTGGTAAAGTTGTCCCACCTCTCTGTGCCTCAGCTTGCCCATCTGTAAGAGGAGAGAACACTGACAGCCCTTTGAAGCTCCCGCAGGAGGTGGAGAGCCATCCTCTGGGACCGCCCCCAGTGCCCACGTGCCCTGCACCTGACCGCCATGCTCTGTCCCTGCCTCTAAGCCTCAGCGAATGGAGCCTTGTCCTGCCTTCACCATCCCTCTCACAGCACTTTAGCCAGACTCAGCTACTGCGGGTCCTTGAACCACCCCAGGGCCTTTGCACACACTGTTCCTTCAGCCTGAAATATCCTCCTGCTTCTACCTGGATAACCACCATTCCTCCCTGAAAAATCAGGTGGGCACCCTCCCCTCCCCCTCAGGAAACATCCCCTGAGGCCAGGTCAAGCTTGGCCTTCCTGGGCTCCCCCAGGCCCCAGTTCTCTGACATGGAAAGGTCATGAATATAATTATTTATTTATTCATCTATTTTTGAGACAAGGTCTTGCTCTGTTGCCCAGGCTGGAGTGCAGTGGCATCATCATAGCTCACTGCAACCTCCAACTCCTGGGCTCCAGCGATCCTCCTGCCTCAGCCTCCGAAAGTACTGGAATTACAGGCGTGAGCCAGCACACCCAGCGGTTTAAAGACAGTATTGTGCTCTGCCCCAGTTCACCCTCTGGGTCACGATCATCTGCTTCCTCTCTTTAGCATGCAGACACACGCACCCCTCCCCAGAGGAGACCGTGCACACATGAAACGCAATCATGGCATATGATCCAAGGGCTTGAGATCTGCCTCTGCGCACCCAACATGCAAATGGGGGAACAGCATTGCCTCCGGCTACTCCCGTGTCCGGACTCAGTTACCGCCTCTGGGGTAACAACTGCATCCGGTTGTCGCGAAGGCTACATGAATGAACATACGTGGGAAGCCCTTGGCACAGCGCCAGGCAGAGCATACGTGCTCTATGCAAGGCGGAAGAAAGGCGTCTCCTAGTAGGACACGGCCCTTCAGATCAGGCTGGGACTAGGGTGAGACAAGCCAGGTGCCTGCGGTGCGATCCGTAAGGAGGCGCTGGCTCGGAGCGGGGCACCTGCAGCCCGGGCCTATGCCGCAGGGGAGTCCCGGGCTCTGCGCGCCCCCTGCTGGTCACTATGCAGAATGACAGCCCTTCCCTTCCCAGGGGTCCCTGAGCCTCACCCCAGAGCTGGCCAGGAGGGCACCTCGACAGCTCCAAGGGACAGGTCCTGCCTCTTCCCCTCTGGGAGCCGCGGTTTCTTTACCTGTAAGAGGGGGTAGGAGAGTCTGCCTCTCAATATGCATGGCAAAGAGGAGGCTCTCCTCGCCAGGCGCGGTGGCTCCCGCCTGTAATCCTAGCACCCTGGGAGGCCTAAGGCCAGAGGATCGCTTAGGCTCAGGAGTTCGAGACCAGCCTGAGCAAGAGCGAGACGCCATCTCTACTAAAAATAGAAAAAACAGGTGGCGTGCACCTGTAGTCTCAGCTACTTGGGATCACTTGAGCCCAGGAGTTCGAGGTTGCTGTGAGCTATGACACCACTGCACTCTGCAACAGAGTGAGACTGTCTCAATCAATCAATCAATCAATAAAATAGGGCACAGAAGGGGAAGGCGGAGGGCTGGAGTGTGTTTTAATTTTCAATAGTGGGGCAGGGCCTCGTGGGCCACTTGGGGACCTTGGCTTGCACTGCGAGTGAGATGGGAGACATGGAGGATTCCAAGCAGGGCAGGGACACTGCCTGACTTAGGTTCTCAGGGGACTCCTCTGGCTCCACGAGGAGGCCAGACTGTCAGGAGCAGGGCGGAGGCCGGGAGCCCAGGAAGGAGGTGACTTGGGGTCCGGATGATGGTGGGGGACACTGAGTCAGAGCCTGGACATATCCTGAAGGTGGGGCCCACAGGATTAGCCGGTAGATGGGACCTGGGGGTGATGCCCTGAGCGCCTGGGGAGGATGGAGCTGCCCTTGAGCCTGGAGAGGGTGGAGCTGCCCTTGAGCCCGGGAAGGCTGCAGGCAGAACAGGTTTCAGGTGCGTCCATTTTGAACTGCCTGGGAGAGTGGATGTGGCGTTTGGATTTATCCAAATAAAACCGCTCGCGTCGACTGGCACACCGTGAGCCATGGGCGAGACGGCGATCGCGGCTGTCAGCGCCGTGCGGTTATGACGATGCTGGAATTATAATCACACCAGCGCTGAGGGACCGTCTCCAACCCCGGGCGCCTGGGCGGGGGCCGCTGCCATGTCTCGCGGCGCCACTGGGGGCGCTCCTCCGCCGAGCGGCTGTCCTGGGCGCGGCAGGACGTTGAGCGGCGTCTGGGCCTCCACCCACGATGTCTGTAGCATCCCTGCCTCCCTCAGTGAGACAACAAAAGGTCCTCAGACGCTGCCAAGTGTCCCCTGGAGGAGAAACCGGCCCCTGCCCCCGCACCTCCCGGCCACGTTCATTTGCTGCGCCCGCTGTGCGGGGCCTGGGCCCGGCTGGGCTCGCAGAGGCGGACGAGCGCAGTGCGTGCTGCTACCAGCGGGGATCGGGCGCCCAGACAAAGCTGGCTCCCAGGTGACCGCCAGGCGGCCATTCGAGACACCAGGAGTCAAGTTCATCCACCCTGGTTCAATCTAGCTAGCTATTAGGCCTTCCCAGTGGGTCACAGTAGCTCTCTGAGCCTCAGTTTCCACATATGTAGAATGACGTAGGAGTCCATTTTGGAGCCAGGACCCAGGATGAGGTTTGGGATCCAGCCATGGCAACACCACTGTCCCCCGGAGCTCAGAGGCCTGGAGAAACGACATCTGCAGTGTGCACGGTGCACACGTGAACTCTGCCAACTGATCGCCTGACCTACTGATTATTTCACTCGTTTCTCTCACTTTTCATCGGTGCCCAGCTGGACAGCGTGAGCTTCACAAGGGCAGATGTCAGCGTGGCTCACTGCTGAATCTTCGGTGCCCAGGGGCTCCATCCGGGTGGACCAGTACATTCCCGGCTTCCATTTTTGCCTCTGTATTGTCGGTTCTCCACAAGGCAGCCCGTGGTGGGATCCCGTGGAAACCTGCATCAGATTATGCCCCTGGGAACCCTCCTCACTCAGGGGAAAAGCCAGAGTTCTCTGCACGACCCTGCGTGGTCTGCCCCCAATCTCCCCACTTCCCCCCTGCGCTGTGTGCCAGACACTCCAGCCTCCTGGGGCTTCGCACACGGGGCGTATCCCTGCACTCGCTGCTCCTTCTGTTGGGACCCCCTGCCCCCAGATGTCAGTGTGGGTCCTCCCTCTCACCCAGGTTTCCGCTAAGACGTCACTGCCTTGGAGAGACCTTGTCCCAGAAACTGTCACCCAACTCCTGACTATCGTGACAGCACATATCCCTAGCGGAAAAGATCTTGTCGACATACTACCTCCTTTCCCGTCTGTCCCCTCACACGGCAGACAAACCCCTGCCCTCTTGGAGCCCCCTTCTAGTGGGCCAGATGGTGCAGGGCCTCTGTGAAGAAGGGACATGTGAGCTGTGCCTTGAAGGATGGAAGCTGCTGGTCATGGGAGAAAGCGAGGAACGTCTTTCCCGGCAGAAGGAACAGCTAGTGCAAAGGCCTGGGGACTGCTCAACCCCAGAGCCACCCCAGCATCCTCCCACTGGGCACGGCTGCTGGCTGAGAGCCCCGAGCCATCCGGAAGCCATGTGCTGCGGCCAGCGGCTGGGCGAGTCCTGGCCACACAAAGGCCCATTGATGGCAGGAAGGGAAGGGCCCAGGGAGCCCGAGTGGGCGGCTCCCCCGTGTCAGCTCCCCGGAAGCTCTGGGTGGGAACAGCAGAGAGGCTGGAGCTTCCCAGGAGACTCGAGTTTCACTGGGGTTGGGGAGGAAAACACAGGCAGCCTGGTCAGGTGGACACGCAGGGCCACTGTGTGAGGCTTTCGGGGTCCCACAGCCCCACCCCCTGCTGGCTGAGTGACCTTGGCACATCATGCCCCTCTCTGAGCCTCAGTTCCCTCATCTGTACAACAGGGTCAAAAACAGAACCAACCTTCCAGGGGTGGTGTGAGACCACGTGGGGAGAGGAGTTGGAATCACACGTGACCCAGCAGGTGTTTAATAGCAGATGGCAGTCATCTGTGGTGGCCGGCTGTGGTGGGGCCAGCTATGGTGGGCAGCTGTGGTGGCCAGTTGTGGCGGCTGGCTGCGATGGGGCCAGTTGTGGTGGTGGCAGCAGTGGTGGCCAGCTATCTTGGTACCAAGCATGAAGACCAGCGGGTGGGCATAGCTAGGTTCCCAGCTCGGATGGACCCAGGTTTGACTCGGATCTCTTGTTCTCTCACTTGGGGCAGGCGCGATCTCCTTTGTCCGTGTCTCAGTTTCCCCATCTGGAATACAGGGGTAATGAGAGCCATATCCAGGGCAGCGACTGCACAGCACCCAGCGCAGAGGGCCCAACATGGAGATCACAGAATGTTCCAGGGCTTCGGAGGGCGGCCTCAGGAGGGCAGGCCAAGGGAAGTACAGGCCCCCTGACTGTGGAGCCAGCCAGCGTGAGGAGCGGCTGTGAGCAAACGCCAGCACAGGCAGGGGCTGGGCCTCCCTCCAAGGGCTAGGGGAAGGGTGGAGGCATGTTCCCCATAGGCTGATAACAGAATGAGCTTCTGGAAAGGCCCAGCTGAGTAGCTGAGACAGCAGAGCAGGGATGTGAAGAACACAGGCCTGGGATCAGCCTGCTAGTTCAAGACCCTGTACCAGCTGTGTGTCCTTGGGCAAGTTACTTAACTTCTCTGTGCCTTGGTTTCCTCATCTGTGAAATGGGGATAAGATCATCTCCACTAGGCTCTGGGGTTGGCGTGAGATCCTGATGAAATACTGTTTCTACGAAGAACGACCGATAGGCGGAGGGCCTGAAATGATGACACAGGACCAGGAGGGCAGTGACTCACCTTGGGCTGGGAGCGGGAGGGATGTGAGCAGGCGACCCCTGCATGTCCATGGAGCACAGTTACAAGCTCAGCCACGGGTTAGGGCGGGGAATTGTGTCTCAGGCTTGGGAAGCAGCAGGAGCAGCCCCCCTGAGAATGTGAAACAACGGTGGTGGCGGCAGCAGTGGCCTTGGGTGCCCTGCGAGCTCCTACCAGAGCAGCTGCCTGGACCCAAATAGGGAGAGCAGACATTCTAAGATCGGAAGTGTGGACTTTGGCCTGGGGCAGTAGGGAGCCATTGAAGGTTTGGTAGTTGAGGGTCACAGAGCTGATCTAACCCCTGCACCCACCTCGGGGCCTGCTCAGGGAAATGGTTTTGAATGAATACGTGAATTACGGGTGCATGAGAAACTAGCCACTAAACGCTGGCCAGTGGTGCCCTTCTCCACTCCCGAGCACCGGGCACTTCCAGAAATGGCTAATGCTTGTAAAGCACCATTACTCTGCACCTAGTGCCAGGAGTTGGGAAGAGCCAAGCACAAAACAGATCTAGTCCCCGCCCCGTGCAGCTCCCATTCCCACGACAGACAAGAAACAGGCCAACAAATATGATTCTCCAGACAGTGCCAAGTGCCGTGGAGTAAACAAAAGTGGCGTGCACGCGTGACGAGGTGGGCGTCAGTAGGGGCCTCTCTGAGGAGGTGGCTCTGGGGGGTAGGTTGAAGGAACAGCCACGGGATCAGCTGGGAGAATGGCAAGCCCAGCAGGGAGCTGGGAGCTGGGGACAGGGACAAGCCGGGCAGGGAGCCGGGGACGGCTCTGCGAGTTGGACGTGTGTGCGGCAGGCATGAGGCCCGCGTGGCCGGAGTAGGGAAGGCAAAGGGGGAGGGCAGAGGAGGTCACACGGAGGTGGGCGGGCCAGACCCACAGGGCCCTGAGGGGGAGGGCACAAGACTTGCTTCCAAGTGCAGTGGGAGCCTCTGGATGGTTTTGAGCAGGGCAGAGGCTTGACCTTAGCAGCATTTTAAATCCTACCAAAGCGCTTAGCCATTGTCATTCCCATTTCACAGATGAGAAAACTGAGGCGCCAGAGGTTGAAAGATTTATCTAAGGTCACATAGCTGCTGAGAGACAGAGCCAGGATCCAGTCCCAGCCCGTCTATCTCTGGGACCTGCAGGGCTCGAGGGGACTGGAAGATGCCAGCTGGACCCAGCACGGGTCCCCATCTTCTAAGCCCCACCCTGTGACCTCTAGGGGACACTGGGTTTTGGCAGGTATGAAGGACATGAACCATGGGACAAAGGGACATGGCCAGGTCCTGACCAGCAGGTTCTGCTGAGTCACCAGGCCAGGCCCAGAGCTAACCTCTAGCAGCTGAGAGTCGCCCCAGGGCCTGTCCTTGGCATCTTGCCCCACAGCTGCCAAGCACATCCACACCCTTTCTGCTCCCCAGGCAGTTCTGCCACTGACACCAGAGCTGGATGTTCCACAGGAGCCAGAGTGCCCCTCCCCCTTTGCTGTATGGCCTCAGGTAAGCCTCCTGCCCTCTTGGGCCAGCAGTGCACCTGCAGTCCAGCCCAAGCCCCAGTCCACGGTGCCCTCCCTTTGTGTTCGGTGGGGTCCGGGCCAGTTGCCGATACTGGGTCCAGACTAGAAAGCAGAAGGGTCGGACAGATAAGTGCAGCAGTGGGGAGCCCCGTGGGCCCACAGGCCCAGACTCCTGTGGGTCTGCCCTATCAGAACCTCAGGGGTCCCACCCAGATAACAGGAGGCAGGAGGAGGGAGACTCCTACAGCAGAACCCAGCTTCTACAATCCAGCTAGCTAGATGAGAGAGCGAGCGAGCTAGCATTTATTGAACACTTAGTATGTGCTGGGCGTGCTGCAGCTAGTATCTCATTTAATCTTCTAACAAGATGAGGATGATGGAGATGAAGAATGATGGTTCTCACTGGGCAGACAAGGAAACTAAGACCTAGAGCGATAAAGTCCTTGCTCAAGGTCCCCAGCCCAGGAAGTGGCAGAGCCAGGATCAAAACCAGGTCTGTCTCATCCCAGACCCCCTGGGGCTGGACCTGGAAGCCCCTCAGACCCTAAAGATCGCATTCCCTGGCCCTGAAAAGTACAGCGCTCTGGACCAAGCCCTGAGGGGCCACCCAGTCCTGGCTGGGAACCTGGGAGCAAGGCAAGGTTGGTCAATGCAGCAAAGTGTGTCTGTTGGGGCCTGGTGGCCTCCCCAGGGACAGTCCAGGGCAATCACACACTAAAGGTTGTCAGCCATCAAAACTGCCTCCATGCTGGGGCCTGCTCTGTCCTGCGGACCTCTCCCCCATAGGACCAGACACTCACCCCACAAGTCGTCTGGGGCCCATGTGGCCCATTTTAGAGATGCAAAAACTGAGGCTCAGAAAGTCCCTGTGACGTCCCCGAGGTCCCACAGGGAGTGAGCACACAATTGGTGATACTGGAACCCAGCTGCCTCTCCTGTGCAGCCTCGGCTGTCCCTCTCCCAGGACCTCCCATGTTAAAAACACGCAGCGCCGTCCCTCGACCTCATCACCTTCTGGCAAATGCCCACCTCCTCCAGTCCCTCCCAAGCCGAATTTCTGGTAAAAGTTGTGCGCGCCCCCGATGCGCTTCCACGGCTCCACCGCTCCTGGGCATCCTCACCCAAGCTTCCATCCTCGGTGCCACCAAACAGATCTTGATGTCACGATCCTCGCTGCCAAGTCCAGTTGTGGCATGCCACGCTTATGGTCACCTCTCAGCAAAGTCTGCCTCTGCCAACCACCCTCTCCTGCCCAAGCATCCTTCTCGAAATAGCCTTGGGTCCAGACACAGGGGCTCCACACGCCCCGCCTGTCACCCTCCCCGCCGGCGGCTCCTTGTCCGTGGCTTGAAACAAGTGGGTGCTCTGATAAGTCTCGGACTCCCAGCCGTCCTCTTGACCTCTCTCCTGGGCTCTGGGCTTGAATATCCAATTGTCTACTTGAAACGTCCTAAAAAGATTTCCCTGAAGACTCACCCCCACCCCCAGTCTTTGCTCCTCAGTGACGGCACGCGTAGCTCCAGCCCCAAAGTGAGGCGTCTTTCTCCATTCCCCTGGGCCAGGCCACCACCACCCCTGCCCACGGACTCCTTGCTGGGTTCTCTGCCCACATTTGTTCCCACAGCAGCCAGAGGGAACTTCTAGGAATGTAAATCAAAGACACTGCTGAAAATCCGCCAGTGGCCTCTTCCAGAAACTCCGAAGTCCTCACCTTGGCCTACAGTGAGGCCCGTCTACCTCTCTCACTTTCCCTCCTCCCTTCCTCTTCAGCCACACTGACTGCCTTTTCACTCTCTCCAACGAGCCATGTGCTTTCCTGCCTCAGGGCCTTTGCACTTGCTGCTTCTTCTGTCTGTAACTGTCCTCCCTCTGCTCTTCCCATAACTGCCTCTTTCTCTTCTTTTAAACCTCAGCTCAATCATCACCTCCTTAGAGGTCACTTCCCTGCCTGGTGACTCTCAATCTCGTCATCCTGTTTATTTCCTTCGTGACTCTTAGCATGACTGGAGCTCACTTATTTGTTGAGTTATTTATTGTCCATCCACCCTTCCTCCCCAGAACCAGAACGCTGGGTCCCTGCGGCAGGGATCTCTGTCTTGTTCACAGCTGTAAATGGAAACCAGGAACATGCAGCACAGTGCCTGGCACAGAGTAGATGCTCAGTAAGTATTGGATGGATGGGTGGATGGCCACACGACCAGATAAATGAACCTTAACTACATTTTTAATCACACCACTCTTCTACTCAAGAACCTACCTTGGCTCCCCACTGCCTATATAATAGACGGCAAACTCTCCCTTGGGACATTCAAAGCTTTCTGAACTGGTCCCAAAGGGGGTACTCACTGCACCCTCCAAAGACAAACAAGTCATTCCTACTGAAGCATTAGGAAGTAGATCCGTTAGCCATCTGTCTCCCTGACCTGGCCATCAGCCATTTGAAGGCAGGGTCATTTTTCATCTCTGTATCCCGGCATTGAGCCCCTGCTCAGCACATCAGGATGTTTGACGAATGAATACATGAGTGAGGGAGGGAGAGAGGGAGTAAAAGCAGCCCCATGCGGCCCAAGAAACCAGCAAGTGAGAAGGCCCCAAAGCAGGAAGCTTCAGGCCCCGGGGGCTGAACTTGTCAGATTTAGACTACAAAAAAAGTTTCACCATTTCAGGTCACTGCTCCTAGCCAAGATTTTGAAAATATGTAAAGCTGGGGCTCTGTAGTGACAGGGAAACTCTGAAACTTACCAGAAACCAGACTGGCAGTGTCTCTCCACAGGGGCTGATTTGAATGACAGTGACCTGACCCTCCAATGCTAAGAGAACTGCACCGTGTCAGACTAAAAATAAGAAACCCGCTCGCACGCAGTCTCAACCAAAGCCACAGAGCCCACGGCACTGACAGTGACAGTTCGTGAGATTTCCTGTCCTGCTGACACACTGCTGGCCCTCGCAGACCTCAGGCCCTTCCGGTGTGACTCTCTTCTTGGTTTGCAGGTGGGATGGGGAGAAGCTGGGGTCACCTCAGCTCTGCTCAGCAGCTGTAACCTCGGGTGGGCCTCTCTCTGAGTCATTGTGTCTGGAGAGTGGACCTGCCGCAGAGCGCCACAATCTGTTTGTGTGGCTCTGTGATCGCCGTCTTCGGTTGGCTCCAGTGGGGAACAGACTCAGAGCAAGAGCTTTGCGAGCAGGTGGTTCGCGGGGCGTGCTCCCAGGTATAGCGCCTGCGAGGGGGTGAGGGCAGCAGGACGGGGGACGCGGGGGTGGCGCTGGGGTGCAGGTGCTGAGCTCTGAAGCTGGGATGGTCCTTCTGAGCTGTCCGCATCAGGGCAAAGAGATGGGGTCTTTAGACCCCCGTGTGAAGCAGACATTGGATGTGGCTGCTCCTGCGGAGGGGACATAGGCTTAGGTGAGGTCATTCTCTTTGGCTGGGGGCGAATCCTGAAGAGGGATCTGGGGACAAACCAGTGCCCACTGCAGTCCGAACCTCCACCACCTGGAGCCAACCTGTCACCTCTCACTCGGACGCTGCCTTAGGCTCCTCGCTGGGGCCTCGGCTTCCGCCGACACACAGAGGCCAAGCTCCACCAGTGGCCTAAAGCCAGAGGGGCCCTTTCAATGCATAAATCAGGTCACTTCGCTCTGCTGCTCAAAACCCTCTCCTGGCCTCTCAGAACAAAACACACTCGATAAAATCCTGTGGGATCCCCACCTCTGCCTGTGACCTCTCCCTCCGCTGTGCTTCAGCCTTCTCTCTCTTGTTTTCTTCTCTTGTCTTTTCTTTTTTTCGAGACAAGAGTCTCACTCTGTCACCCTGAATAGAGTGCAATGATGTCGTCATAGCTCACTGCAGCCTCCAACTCCTGGGCTCAAGCAGTCCTCCTGCCTCAGCCTCCGGAGTAGCTGGGACTACAGGCACCCGCCATGACACCTGGCTAATTTTTCTGTTTTTAGTAGAGACGAGGTCTCACACTTGCTCAAACTCCTAAGCTCAAGCAATCCTTCCGCCTCAGCCTCCCAGAGTGCTAGGATTACAGGCGGGAGCCACCGTGCCCAGCCTCTCTTTCTTTTTTGAGGCAGCTCTATTCCACCCAGGGCCTTTGCACCTGCTGTTCCTGCTGCCTGACACTGTCTTCCCTCAATCTTCCCATGGCTGACTCTACATCCTTCAGGTCTCATCTGACATGTCAGCTCCTCAGAGGGATCTTCCCCGATCGCCTCTTCTAAAGCAGTTCCGCATTCCGGGCACATTATCTTTCTTTCAAACCACTTCTCGCTATCTGAAACTATCTTATTATTTGACTTGTTTACTTCCTATGTCCTCCCACTAGAATAAACTCCACGAGGCTTAGGAATTGCGTCTGCCTATTCCCTTCTGTTACATATGGCACCTAAACCAGTGACTAATGCATTATGTAATTTATTTTTTGAATAACTTAATAATGACTCATGATTCTGTCTCCTTACTTTTTATAAATCTTGCTTTTTTTACTTTTTGCCTTAGTCAGATTTGCCAGGATTTATCTATCTCATGGTGCTTCCTTTGTAAAGAATGCTTTTCTCATTTTGTTTATCATTTCTACCAATTTGTTTTTATCTCACTAATTGCAGAATTTACCTTAAATTTCTTATCCCTACCCTTTTAATTCTTAAATTGTATTTAATATTTAATATTTTCTTAAGTTAAACACTTAATCCATTTTTTTTAATAAAATTCTTTTGAGACTATAACTTTTCCTCTGTGGGCAGCATTAGCTACATCTCATACACTTTGGTATGAGTATAAAAAGTATCTTCTTTTTATGACTCTCTAGACAATTTGTCATTTCAGTTTTGATTTTCCTCTGATTTGGGGGCTATTTAGAAGAGTGGCTCCTATTTTTCAAGAAGTTAAGAATTTGGGGTCTCTTTTGATGATTTATTCTTAATTATATTGGCTTAGGAAATGAAAATGTGGCTTGGAAAACTTTCTCCCATGAATCTTCACTTTGCCACTCACTGACTCTGACTAGACCAGAGTTTCCTCTCTGAGCCTGTTTCCTTCCCTGTAAAGTGCACACAATGAACAATGGCTAAAAGAGTTTCTGTAGCCATCTGAGCCACGGGACTTGTCTTGAAGCTGCCTTCAAGCAAAACTCAGCCTTTATTTATGTTGTATGTGTATCTGGGGTGGCTTTGGGGGTGTAGAAATTATGGGGAGGGACCAAAGGGGCCTCCCTACTCCCCTGAGCCGCCTGTTGCTGCTGTCGCTGACCATGAGAACACCCCAAGCCTCGGGTACATCTCCTGACACGGACTCAAATGCTGGCTCCCTCCTAACCTGGTACCCTTGAGGCCACCGTACAGCGTGGTAAGCTGTTCTTAATAAATATGACACCGATTCATATTTGCCATTATGTGCAAATCAGCTGGCTAGGACACACTGTTAAGGGTAATTTATGCCACTGGTGAAATACGTTCTGCTAGTTGCTGGCAGAAAACTTCCCTGGAAGGCCTTGAGCCATGAGACTCCAGAGTCCTGTTCTCACGTCCCCAAGGCAAACCTTTCCTCTTTGCCACCTCATCCCCCTGCCCCCAGCTCCCGACTACTACGTGTGGGACCAGTAGATGCTGTTTATTTCCAGGACAATGGCAGGTAGCTTGGTGAAGCAGCCACATAGGACAGAGGTCCCCACTTTGTGGAGAGGCTGAGGGTGAGGAATGGGTGAAAGCAGGGTATAAATCTTCCACTCTGAGTTCTAGAAAGAACAGGGACCAGGAAAGCTGCTCTATAACTGGGTTCCACTTCTACAGCCAATACTCCGTGGCCTGGGGAAGTCACTTCACTTCTCTGGAACTCAATTTCCTTCGCAATCATTTGGAGAGAAATCAGATAAAACTGGGGGTGGGGGGTCCACATTTTTCTAAGAAGGACAAATTGAAGAGCCAGGAAATCTGGGCAGGCACATTTCACTCACGTGTTCACTTATTCATTCAACAAATCCTTTGGCATTGTCCACTGTGAGAAGCTGCTCTGGAGGGCAGGGAAGACTGAGATTCCTGCCCTCAAGTTTATAGTTTTGAGGGGGAAGAAAGATAATGAACTAATGAATGAATAAATGAATGAGGAGATTTACCTAGTGGCAGTGGTGTGGAGAAAAATTACACAGGATGCCTAGGATGGTGGACACTCCAGACTGGGTGTTCAGGGAACACGCCTCTGGAAGGGGTAGCATCTGAAGTCAAAGGTGGGCTCCCGGTAGAGGAAAGAGCAAGGGAAACTGCCCAAAGACAACATCCCCAATCTCACCTTCAAACATGCGCCAATAATTGACTTACTACTCTAAATAAGAAAGCCAGGCTCAAATACAAAATTTAACCTCTGTACTTGAAGCTGAATTTGTTAGGCAAGGGGCCAGAAATCTTTTTCTATAAAGGGCCAGACAGTAAATATTTTATACTTTGGGGGCCGTGATGTTTTATATGTATGTATGTGTGTGTATGTGTCCACGGTTCCTGGCTTATAACCCCCAAAGCCCTTGTTCCAGTCTTCTCTTATAATGTTGGGGCACTTTAGGCCTCAGAAGCAGCCTTGGGAAACCGAATCTCTCTGACCTTCTCCCGCCCTCCTTCCACCTGCCTGAGGCAGGACTCTAATCTTCCCCCGCCTGACTGTGGGTCATAACACCCCCATTTCAGTGGGCGCCCTGCCCGAACCCTGGAGGAGGGATGCTGCACAGAGAGGCGATCCGGATGGGCCTTGCTGGGGTTCCCACTCTCACCCTTTTTCCAGTTGCATTTCCGCAGGGCAGTGGATCGTGCCCACGCAATGGAGTCCCCACAAAAGGCCCACGAGGAAGGGGTTCAGGGAGCTTCCAGATAGCTGAGCACGTGGAGGCTGGCAGAGGCGAACAAGAACTCATCCAAGTGCGGGAAGGGTGGCACACCCCAACTCCGTGGGGACAAAAAGGCCCCTCCAGACCTGGCCCTGTGTACCTTTTCATGTTCATTGTATCCTTTAAAATATCCTTTGTAACAAACCAGGAAAAGTGTTTCCCTGAGTTCTGGGGGCAGCTCTAGCCCATTGCACCCAAGAAGGAGTGGTGGGAACCCCGACTTGAAGCTGCTCAGTCAGACGTTCCAGAGGCCCAGACTTGCAGCCGGGGTTTAGAAGGGGGCATCCTGGGGACCGAGCCCTCAACCTGCGGGACCTGCAGCTCTGCCCAGGCAGACGGTGTCTGAACTGAACTGGAGGACCTCCAGCCGGTGTGAAGTCCCCACACATTTGGTCACCGAAGTCTTCTGTGTTGACTGTCGTGGCGTGAGAGCAGGGCAGGGACAGTTCCTGTTTTCGCCCCTGTCACAGGGCCGCACGCAGGCTCCGTGGCTGCTCAACCACTCAACTCCGCCGCCGCAGCTCGAGGCAGCCACAGACAATATGGAAAGGGGCGCGGCTGCCTTCCAGTAAAACTCTATTTATTACACAAAAACAGGCAGCTGGGCAGTTCATCTACCCCTGAGTTAGGCTGAAACTCAACAGAAATATGAACAGTGGAGGAGGAGATTGCAGAACAAGGAAGGAACCCAGGGAAAAAAGCATGGCAACGCGTCCTAGCTGGTTCAGCGGTTCATCGCCACGTAGTAGCGACAGCGTGGAAGGAAAGCAAAGCAGCCACCGTGAGAACAGCCGGACAAGCCAGGCTCTGTCGACACAAAGGACACGGGAGTGACCGTGGAGGGCGCCATCATGCAGGAACACGGAACACTGCTGAGTGAAGAAAGGGCGCGATAATTACACCGCTAACCTGTACACTCTTTGATCTGGGACACGGCTGAGGAGCGGGGACTGGAGGCCTGGGGCAACGAGGACACTACGTTTTTGTGCATTGTTCTGCCCGCACAGATGATCAAAACCAGGATGGGAGCAAAACAGTTCGAACTGAGAGGAGCTGTGGGGACTTTCAGCTGCTCCCTGCTGCCTCCTAACACTGTATATACTACGAAGTGCTGCTTTCGTCTTTTTTTTTTTTTTTTTTTTTTTGTCTTTCTTCCCCATTGGGATGGGGACAAGGACTCTGTTTCGCTCCTTGTTCAATGCCCAGCACCTAGTCCAGGACTTGGCACACTGGAGGACCTAGGGTATGCTGTAGGTGCTCAAATATTTGCTGAGTGAGTGAAAGATTGAACCATCTCAATTTCAGACGTGAAGAACCAAATGAGACCGAATAACGCAGGTAGAGAGAACCAGAAATCCCACTCAGGAGCTAGATGCCCTTGTGAAAGTCACATTTCTCTGATCCTCTTTTCTCAGTTGGAGAAGGGAGGTGATACTACTTTCATCGTGAAGAATAACGCAGCAATGTGTGAGAGCTACGGAGCACAATGCTTGACACACAACAGGTGGTCAGTCGTGGAGACTCTTTCATCACGGTGGCTTCCCTGCAAAGCCCCGTGTGTATACAAATCCAAGCTACTCTCCCTAGGAAAGCCTTGTTCTTAAGACAACCCACAGGAGAAGTAACCTGGTGCCAACATTGCCAGCTCAGCTGGTGGCAAGGCCACTGACATTTCTGTTGAAAGAATAATCTTAATGGAACAAAATTCAAAATAATACCACAAAATAAAAGATTGGTTTGCCCATCATGGAGGGATTTTTTTCTTTTTTCACACTGTTTTTGGTTATAAATCCACTAACTGATAAAAATGTAGTTGCAGGGTCATAAGTTGGTCACGGTTGGAATGAATGGTCCAAGTCCCTCTCAGCAAAAGAATCTGGTAATTCTAGAGGTAAGACTTAATATCGTAAAGATGCTAAGTCTTCCCAAATTATTAATTCAGTGCAATGTCGATCATGATCCTAAATGGGTTTTTAAATAGAACTTGACAAAATAAATCTCACTGGATTAAGAAAACATATAAAAATAGCCAAGAAAATGTTGATAATAAACAATAATGGATTATATAGGCAAATTCACTCAGACAATGCAAAAAGCTGTTCACTTAGGATTTATGGACTTTATGTGTACTACACTTCTATAAAAGCTTACAAAGTTTGGGGAAGGATATGGAAATGAGAGCAATTCGTCTTATGAAAACATATGAAAGGGCTATCATAATTAAACCCGTGTAAGGCATAATAAGACAAATAGCTCAATGAAATGGAAGAATCTTGCTACAGAATTTAATATATGAGACATGGTATTTCAAACAAATGGGGAAATTATAGATTATTCAATAAATACTGTTGAGGCTGAGAGCAGTGGCATACCTGTAATCCTAGCACTCTGGGAGCCGAGGTGGGAAGATCGCTTGAGGTCAGGAGTCCGAGACCAGCCTGAGCAACAGCGAGACCACGTCTCTACAAAATATAGAAAAATTAGCCAGGCTGGTGGCGTGCATCTGTAGTCCCAGCTACTCGGGAGGCTGAGGCAGGAGGATTGCTTGAACCCAGGAATTTGAAGTTGCAGTGAGCTATACCACTGCACTCTAGCTAGGGGAACAGAGCAAGACTCTGTCTCAAAAAAAAAAAAAAAATACTGTTAAGACAATTAGCAATCCATTTGGAAAATAATAAAATTTGGACTCCCCTCCCCTCCCCTCCCTCACATGGTACACAAAAATCAATTCCAGGGGTCTAAAGACATAAATGGCATGGTCATTCATAGATGGTAGGAGGATTAATTCATACTGTCTTTCTTTTTGTAGGACAATCTGGTGGGCTCCTTCAGCATGTAATTTAATGTGCAGATCTTCTGCACCAGCCATTTCATTTCTTGGACTCTCTCAAGGCCTATTCATACAGCTGCACAAGGACTTATGTGCAGCTGTGTGCACTGTGGCGCACATAATGTGATAGTGGAAGACCAACTTCCATGTCCATCAGGAATAGCTAAAGAAATCACATACGTCCTTACAATGTATTACACCGGATGGCCATTCTTCAGTCATCCAGTCAAGAAATATTTACTGAGCACCTACTATATGTTAGAACCAGATCTGGCACAGGGTTACAGCAGACAACAAAGTCTCTATCTTCATGGGGATTATTACATTTTAATGGGGTTGACAATGAACAAAGAACAATAAAAATATAATATGATTCAGAGCGGGGGATCTTGGGAAGAAAATAAAACAGGCTGAGGGACAGAGCGAGGGAGGTGGCATTTCAGACTGGGCGGTATGAAGGCCTCTCGGAGGGGGTGACATCTGAGTTTTGTTTGAGGAAGCTCTTTGATCACGGAAGTCTCCAAGAACATTAAGATAAAAAACCAAAAGCAGGGCCAGGTGTCGGGGCACGTCTGTAACCCTAGCACTTTGGGAGGTGGGAGGATCGCTTGAGGCCAGGAGTTTGCAACCAGCCTGGGCAACGCAGCAAAGCCTCATCTCTACAAAAAATTTTAAAAATTAGCCAGGCACAGGAGCACACACTTGTACTCCCAGCTACACAGGAGGCCGAGGTAGGAGGATTGCTTAAGCCCAGGAGGTCAGGGCTGCATCGAGCTATGATCACACCACTTCACCCCAGCCTGGGCAAAAGAGCAAGAACCTGTCTCTAAAAAAAGAAAAAAGAAAAATAATCAAAAGACATCACAGGACAACTTGCTTTTTTTCAACTATAAATGCCTTAATCTCCCTACACATGTGTGTAGGTATATAGGTATAGATATAGACACGAGCCAGACTGCGGACATTAAGGGAAGATTCAAAACTTACTTTCCAGCATGTACTCATGAAAGACTTCTGTAATAAAACTTTTTAACTGTGTCTGTACACAAACACTATGAAGACCACATATGCAAAGAAGAAACTGGGTCAGCAGAAGTAGCCCAGGGGCAAAAATACTCCTTTCTTGCTTTGTCACCTCGGGCAACCTGTGGCTTCCATTCCTCTAGGGCAGCAGTTTCTGGTGCTCTCCTGTTGACAGTGCCTGGTGGTATTTTTGATCTGCACCTAGAGGGCAGAGGCTGGGGGCTGCTAACCACCGTGCGAGGCACAGAGCAGCTCCTGCACTTGCCAGGAGCAAGGCGAGACCCCGCTCTAGAGCAAGGGGCGATGACTACCTTGCGGAGTTGAGGGCCAATTGCCACACTGTGCTTTGCACAGACCCTGGCGTATAACTAGCGCTCAATAAATGGGAACTACTATTTTTATTACTGGACCTCCCTCAAATTAAAAAAATTTGAGAGTGGAAGGAAGTGGTAGTACCAGGAATCAATTCTGCCACATGCTGACCCTGGTGACTGGCTGGAAAGGATCCTTGACCTTAACAGCGAGGCCAGTCTTCCCAGGGTGTTCGTGTCAGCTGTTTCTCCAGTGGACGTTCCCTGTGGTTCAGGAGCGCACTCCAGCTTCTCTTGCTGGAAAACCCAAACCCACCCCCGTGAGCCTCACGTGCTCCCCCAGCCTTCTCTTCGCCCCTTCACAGGAAATTCAGGCGATGCCCAAACTCATTGCTGCTTCTGCTCCTCCTTGGCCAGGGTGGCTTATGTCCTCCTAGGTCAGCAAAATGGCTCCTGCCACGTCCCCGACACCCTCCACTGCCAATCCATGACTTTTCATTCTTCCTCTTACGTCCCTTCTCTGCCGCCTTCAGCGATGTGGCCCACTCTCCCTCCCGGCCTTCCCAACCTCCCACTCCTCCCTCCTCCTGCCTGCCCTGCTCACTCCTTTTCTCAACCTGGGAGTCTTAGAGGTCAGGCTAAGGCCGCCACCTTCCTGTTCTCAATCCCTAAGCAATCTCCTCCGCTCCTGGATCTTCACTTCCCTCCTACACTCGGAGACTCACAAATCCACCGTGGTCCTGACCCTGCCTTCGTCCCTAAGCCAGGGTATGTACAACCGCCTGTTCGTCTCACCCCCCACCCCCGCCCCTGCCGAAACACACACAATCGAGCTCACCGCCTTCCCCAGGAACCTGGTCCGACTCCAGTGCCCGTCTCAGGGGATGGCCCTGCCACCCACGCAGACAGGAAGCCAGCAGCATAGGCGGCTCCACGTCAACAACCCCTGTCCAGGGCCTGGAGGTACTACTTCAACACCTCCCGGGCTCCCCTCCTCCACCGTGTCTGCACCCACCTAACTCGCCTCCTGCTTCTCCTCCTCCCTGCAGCCAGCGCCATCTCTTTAAATGCCATCAAAGCACATCACACACAGCCCTACCTGCTGACAACTCTTGAATCCATTGCTGTAAGGATGAAATGCAAACTCCTCACCTTGGCCTACGAGGCCCTGCCCTGCATGGCCTGGCCCCGTCTCAGCAGCCCGGCGGTCTCCGTGCACCCCTTTGCCCCCTGCTCCAGCCGTATCGGCCTTTTTTTTAATTGGAAAAAAATTTTTTTTAAATTTTAATTTCAGCATATTATGGGGGTACAAATGTTTAGGTTACATATATTGCGCTTGCCCCACCCAAGTCAGAGCTTCAAGCGTGTCCATCCCCCAGACGGTGCACACCGCACTCATTAGGTGTGAATATACCCATCCCCTCTGCCCGCCTCCCATCTGCTGGACACCCGATGAACGTTATTACTATATGTGCACCTAAGTGTTGATCGGTTACTACCAATTTGATGGCGAGCACATGCGGTGCTTCATACCAGCCTTCTTGCTGCCCCGCAGCCGTACCCCACGATCCTCGACTTCCCCCGGCTTCCCCACCCCCACCTTCCCTCCCATCCCCGCCCCGGGTGCCTTCCCCACCACACACTGCTGGCGGCTCTCGCTATTGCTGCTGCATTTTAATTTAATCACACCCCCAGGACAGTACGCTTTATGAGGCCACCGATCCTGTCTTATTTTTCGTACCACTATGTCCCCAGCACCGGGGCATAGAATTGTACGCTCTATTAATAAATACTGTGAGTGCTGAGCATTCAGTACACAGAAGCTATGATTACAATCTCTGAGCAGACTCAAGCAGATAGCAAAGCCTGGATTGGTCCTAGAGAAGCTTCTGGAACCAAACTCCATCATTCCTCACTGCCCCTCCCCCCAATACCCCTTCCCCCAAGTGTCTTATTCGACTTTATTGATATCACCTGGTAAGTGACTCCTGAAAGGAAACCCAAGCATGGGGGTGCCTGGGAGCACAGTGGGGCCCAGTGCTGCTACATCCTGCCTCTTGTCACTCAACCGGCTGCTTGACGTGGCAGGTCAGGCGGTATTTAGCTCAGGAACACTCAGAGGTCAGCCAAGTGGCTTGACGCTGAACAGCTGTGAGAAAGGCAAGCCCCCCTCCCCCGCCCCCCAAGGAGCCAAACTGTCCTGAACAAAGAGCAATGACCACCAAGGTTTGGTTCTTGAATATGTATTTTTTACTGAAAAAATCATTCATAAATTAACATACAAAAATGTACAAACACATGAGTAAATAATGTAATGACAAAGGACTATTTGTGAAAAGTGTTTTTTAAAACATCTTTAGATTTCAGTGCAAAAATGTACCCCTGGCACCTCTTAAAACATAAGAGCAAGCTCAAAAACACGTAGTGGTGGAAATAAGCTAGCTACGTTCAATGCCATCGTCACTGGTGAGTGGATACAATCAATACATGTGGCTGTTGCTCGGCTATTAATGTCTGTGGTACAGGAGCTCTGACAAGAGTCCCTGTTATGTCAAAATGAATATTTTTACAAATACCACCCCCCAAAAAAAACCAGCATAAAAGGGGGAACCTTTCCCTGCACACAGCAATCAAAGACAAGATTGATTTAAAAGGTCACCCATCAGTAGCCTTGAAGAATTTCAGCTGCCAAAATACGCACAAGGTCACATTTGATTCTTACATTTCTTTTTTTTTTAACATGAGAATTTCAACAGCACATGGAACTGGCTGTATGTTTTTAACTATTACATTTCCCACACGAGAGTCAACGCGGTGGACAGATGACTGACAGTGCACGTTAAGAGAGTCCACACTAATAAAACAAACTTGAGACACGACTGCAAGAGAAACCTAAGGAACGCTAATTTAAGCAGTGAAATGAAACCTTTCCTTTTGTCCTCAAATCAGCATTTTCTTTTTAAAATCAGGTGTTAGGCTTTTGCCTAATTAATTATGGTAATGTAGAGCTTCAGACAAGATCATTTTACAATATTGCCGCGAATGCACACACGGTCCTTAACCAAGAGCGAGTCTGTCCTGGCAGATCCTTCCAAGCGACATCATAGGGCTGTCACTGAAAGCAACTCGCGGCCTTCACGAGGAGAAAGAACAGCAGAGTAAGGAAGGCAGGAGAGCCAAGGCCGGCACAGAGGCCTGGGGTGGGGGGTGTCTTTATTGCTATATGCACCGTAAAACAAAGGAAAACCAAATGAACTTCTGCAATGTTCCCTCGTGAAGTTATTTTAAAGCATGAAATGCTTAAAATTCTTTTAAAACGTATGATACAACTTACCAGCACGTTCAAGGGCAGGAGCCTGCTCTCTCATATGAGCTGATAAGAGCTTTGCGATGCAATTTATTCTCTAAATACCACTCTATTCTTCAAAAGAACAAAATCACGAACAAAAAACGAGGCCTGGCCAATCACTCCCACGGTCTGTGGGGATCATATGTCCACGGAACCAATACATGCAACGGAATAAGCCCCAACCCACACGTATGTACACACACATCCCTACACACACACCCATGTAAACCATGAAAATTAAGGAAGTTGAAGGCAAACAAGGCAATTAAAAAAAATATGAAGTACTACTCTTCAGAAAGTACTCCTAATCACAATATATAAATATGTTTTATGGAAAAGGGGGGGGGGAAAAGCTGGCATTTTCCAGAGTTCTGCAGAAGCTGACAGGGACTAGGAGGGCTTTGGTTCAGGGAAAAGCAAAGAGGCACAAATTCCAATGCAATTTAGAATACGGGATACGAGCAGAGCACCTGGGCTCTCGCGTTCTGGAGCTCTGGTTAGTCTAATCTCAAAGCTTTGACCTGGTCTCACCTGGACCCCAGCCGACCCACGACACTCAAGTGCCACCTGCTCCCTGGCTGAATTCTTCCTGATTCAGTTGCTCATTAGTTCTATGTACTAGTTAATAATGCTGACACAGAATCACTCCAGAAACCAAAAAGGGAAAGAGGAATCATGGAAACCAGCTGGTAATTTAGGCACATCTTTCTGAAACTGGCCAAGTTCACAAGAGAAGAAGTGGGGCTGACCACGCACAACACCCTCTCTCTCTCTCTCTCTCTCTCCATACGATGGTGGAAGGATAAAAAGTCGAGTTCAGAGAGGGGGATGTGTGTGCAGGGAGCCCCTGCAGGGTCTGCGGGGGGCAGGGAGAACGGCAGCCTCCTGCTCAGCAGAAGATGGGGAGAGAGCGCGCATGGCCGAGAGGGAAGAGAGAATCCACAGCAGTCACGAGCAGGACTTACGGAAGGAGGAGAAGGGCAGAGCAGCCAGCTCCCAGTGATGAAGACTGGATTATTTTGTTCTTTTGAGACATGCCCTACATCCACTCCCTTCCCAAAGTGACAGCAATTTGGGAGATGATATTCTCCAACCGCATTTTAACTGAGTTCCTACATTTGCCAACCAAGTAAGTGATCTAATGTATAAATCCTCGTTTGACTTGGAGCGAGCTAGAAAATTAAATTTAAAAAAGGCATTTTACATGGCTTATTTACAATTTACTTCTTCAAGAAGTGATTGTTATATATTTATGTCTATGTATCTTTCCCAAGTCCCTCCCCTCCACCCTCAAACCCCACCCAAAGCAGGTAATTTTTTTTTTTTTAAAAATGAAACCAAAGAGAACACTGGAGAAATAGAAGAATGGTGTGTGGAGTTCCACTTGCTCTTCCTAAAACACAGCTGCCCTGTGGGGGGTTTGCCTCTTTGCTCCGAAGGCCAAGAGGTTCAAAGGTCATTTGTAGGGACAGGCTCCACGGCAGGACCAAGGCGGATCACAGCTCGTCACGGGTTCTGGAGGTTGTGGCTGAGACGGGACGTGGGGGCAGGAGACAGGGGAGAGAGCAGCAGGACAGACGTCCGTCTTGTGAAAATAGAAAGCCAGTGCTGATGAAGGAAGTCCCGCGCTTACTCCTCGGTCGCAGTGGGTCAGTCCAGTGAAGGCGTTTTGTGCGTGTGCTCAAACCCTGTGATCCTTCATTAGCCACTGTATTTCTACTCCCTTCCTGTGCAGACCCCGCGACATCTCATCAGACTGCTTTCTTGGTGGCGGTGGGTAAAGCCAATGAACATTCTCTCCTCGTCTCAGTACTCGCTCACCTGAGCCAGCTCGGGTGTCAAATTCACAGTTATGTTTTTATACAAGGCGTCATATGTGATGTTTGCAAAGTAGTTCAGGTTGTTGAGGCCGTCCAGCCCTTGCCGTTCTTTTGACTTCCTCAGCAGAGCGTACCTGTTTAAGCAGAGAACAGAGAGGTGGCTCTGAGCAAGGACCCAAACCTCTTCACAGTCACAGACAGAGCAGGGCAGCCCACAGGAGAGGTCGCAGCCCAGGCAGCACAGGGGCCCGCCACGCCCCAGCCACTCTGCTACTCCAACTGTCGTTGTTGTTGCTGTTAGGAACACCTCCTATCTCATGCTTTACTTATTACATTACTTCACTTAATGCCCATCCCCGTCCCCCCATGCAAATGAAGAAACCAAGGCTTAGTAACTTTAAGTGATTTGCCCAGGGTCACAGAGTGGGTAAGATATTAAAAATAAATCAGATGAGAGAGTTCACAGTCTGTTCAAGTGCCCTTTTGCTCCCATAAAAATAGAGTTTGAGTAAACAGAATTGGTTGTCTAGAAAACAGGCTTCCCCACAATTCACAAAAGACAAAAAAGAAAGACAAGAGGGTTGTAAAGCAACTGTAACCACACAGATGGTGGCTCAGGGGTACCCGTTTAGAACCGGAGCTCACCAAAAGGCTGCCAACTGCTTTGTCATGTCAGACCTTCGCCCAAGTGGATTTTTCTCCGCTTCCCTAAAGACTACAGGCGAGACTATAATGCTTAAGAATCAGAACGAGTGATTTCCTTAAAAGAGCTTACTATTGAAATTTTCACCAATGGTCTGATTTCACCCCCAAATGTCTGCCTCAGAGTTAAGTTAGAACACACGCAGTAACTAAAACAGCTGTCAGAACAGGGCCTTGGGGAGTGGGGGATTGGGGGAGAGTTAAGACGAGGGGTTGTGATATGCACTGAGACATCTAGACATGCAAAGCACAGAGGGTATTGTGAGAGAAATAAATACACTGCACCAACCTTCCAAGAAACTGGACTTCTCCTCGATGGTGATGAGGGATGGACTTGTACTTTCCTGTGTCACCCTCTGGCCTGCTCACAGAATAGCCTGCATTCTGTACTCTGTCCAAGACCAAGAGAATGGGCTTTTAGACACAATCCCAGGAGTACCATCCCAGGAATGACCAAAACCTAACAAGACACATCACAGCTTACACTGGCACTCCTGCACAGCAAAAGCTTTCTCATTCACCTCCATTTAACTCACTCACTGGGTCACTTTTTTTTTTTCTTAAACTAAATTAAAACTCAATTTTAACTCAGTTACAGTTTTTAGCTGAGGCTCTCTAAGCCCCTATAAAATACACGAATCGACGCTCATAGCTCTCTAAGTGCCGGAGGCTGACAGGCCACTTTCTAACAGGCCTGTACAACTCAACTCGCACCAGGACGGCTGAATGCTCACTGAAAGTCAGTAAGTGATCCCAAGCATTTATCTAGCTGCACTTGTTATTATAGTCATGATCTAACTAAATCGTACACAAATTAACAAAATATAGCAAAAGAGTTGTTTCCATAAAAAATACATTGACAGAAAAGAACTGATAAACACAAAGTGATTTAAAAAAAAATTCTAGTGAATGAATTGAGTATGGGTGAGACAACGATAACATACTGAAGGGAAAATCATAAAAATTTAGAAGGATCTGACGTTCACATTTTAAATCACTTTCCAGCAGAGTTGACTTTTTTGTGTGAAACAAGGTCTCCTCTGTTACCCAAGCTAGACTACAGTGGGGTCATCATAGCTCACTACAACCTCAAACTCCTGGGCCCAAGTGATCCTCCTGCCTCAGCCTCCTGAGTAGCTGGGACTACAGGCACGTACCACCATGCCCGGCTAATTTTTTCTATTTTTAGTAGAGACAGGGTCTCACTCTTGCTCAGGCTGGTCTCGAACTCCTGAGCTCAAGTGATCCTCCTGCCTCAGCCTCCCAGAAGGCTAGGATTATGGGCATGAGCCACCACACCTGGCCTACTCATCTGTATTTTATAATGAGCATTACTGTAAGAAAAAAATTGAGAAATTATCGCCTAAGTTTTTTTTTGACATCAAAGGAGAGAAAAATGAAAACAGTTACTTTGGCAGGATGTAGAGTTTGTTTTTAGGATGGTAGGAGATTTTTTTTAATGTTATCATTGCATAATTTTTTAAATGAATAAAACTCACTTCTATGACTCCAAATATTGTAGTCTTTATCACAAAAGAAAACTAATAGCTGCTCCTAAAATCCAATCAGAGAAAGAACCGTGTGGAGCTGCTCTATTATGGTGGCCACGAACCACATGTGGCTACTATTGGCTGAAATGTGGCTACTCAGACGTGAAATGTGCTGTGAGTGTAAACACAGACCGAATTTCAAAGATTTATTTTTATTTTTTTCTTGTATTTTTAAAGGGGATGAATTTCAAAGATTTAGTAAGAAAAAAATGAATGTGAACTATCTCATTAATATTTTATACAGATTACATGTTGAAATGGCATTATTTTGGATATAGTGTATATATAACACAATAATATATAAATGTATTGTTAAAATTAACTTCACCATTTTTTGGCCTTTTATAATGTGGCTACTAGGACATTTTACATTACACACATGACTTGCATTACATTCCCGCTGGATAGTACTGGTCCGCAGAGTCCAAGGTGGCATTTCCAGAAGATGCCAAAAGGAGGGGTCGTACCTGTTCCAGAGGTCGTCATCTTCTCCACCCCAACCCCAGAAAGCATTAGGAAAGCCGTTGATTTTCCGAAACTGTTCCACCGTTAAGCCACTCACTCCTCCAAAGAACTCAGTGTAAGGAAGCCTGAGAGGAGATGCAGACCACCAGTCATGTGTGTGTTACAGGGTGACTCTGTCCCTAGAACAGGCCATCTCACTTGAGGACTAGGAACAACACTCTGCTCCTGACCTGAGCTATCTAAATTCTCATGTTGACATGTATCAGCCAGAGTAGCAAATTAAATTTTTCCTAATTGATTCGTGATAACAGCTTTACTGAGATATAACTGACATACCAATTTGTCTATTTTTAAGTATATAATTCAATGGTTTTTAGTATATTCATTGAGTTGTGTAACCATGACCACAGTCAATATTAGTACATTTCACCACCCCCTCTAAAAGCTCTGTATCCGTGAGCAGTCACCGCCCCCAAAGATTTCCCTCTGCCAAACCCCCTAGCCCTAGGCACTAATCTGTCTCTGTAGATTTGTCTATTCTGGACATTTCAGATAAATGGAATCACACAACATATGACCTTTTGTGTCTGGCTTCTTTCACTTAACATAATGTTTTCATGGTTCATCCATGTTTTTGGTATGTATCAGTACTTCATTCTTTTTTATTGCCAAATAGTATTCCAATCATATGGATAGCCCACATTTTGTTTATCCATTCACCAGTAGATGGACATCTGGGTTATATGTAGCTAACTGGATTTCATCATCTTTGTATCTTTCACTATCCTTTCAGATTTAAACTCTTTAAGAGGAAATGATACTCACAGGTACATATATTTATCCAATTTAGTTGCAAAGTGCCTCGGCATCTGTCCACATCCATAATAGTTGCGATCACTTTCTGGTATATGATCCACATCATGAAAAATGAGACAGTCCCAATCCAAGTCCTTCATTGCCTCTTGAAAACCAACGTTGAAAAGCATGGCTCGATTAAAAGGTTGGGTACCAACCTAAAAGAAGCAAAACTTTATTTTTAAAAGGACTCTTGAAGCAAAATCTTTGCTGCCTTTGCCCTGCCTAAGGAAGAGCGTATTGGGACCGACTGGGAAAGGTCACTGCGCTAGTGAGACCAGGGCCAGCACCACACATCAACGGCTCATTCACAGTATGGCCCAGAGGCCACTTCATCTCTCGCCTCGATTTCTTTAGAAATAAATGTGGTGGCAGGCTGGGCGCAGCGGCTCACACCTGTAATCCTAGCACCCTGGGAGGCCGAGGGGGGAAGTTTGCTTGAGCTCAGGAGTTCGAGATCAGCCTGTATGAGGGCAGGACCCCATCTCTACTAAAAATAGAAAAATTAGCTAGGCATGGTGGTGGACGCCTGTGGTTCCAACTACTAGGGAGGCTGAGGCAGGAGGGTTGCTTGAGCCCAGGAGTTTGATGTTGCAGTGAGCTATGATGACACCACTGCACTCTACCTGAGGTGACAGAGTGAGACTCTGTCTCAATAAAAAGAAATAACAGTGGCGGCAAACCCAAGCTCCTCTCTCCCAAGGCTGGTGAAGTCAGAAATTCAATCATACAGCAGCATTCAGAAGAGTACCCAGATACATAAAGAGAGAAAAACACTACCATTTCTACTTTTTAAAACTTGCCAGTCATTCTCTTTAGCATATCAACCAATCTGTAACTTTTATTTCATAAACAAAATCTAGTAAGAAGATGGGTTTTTGTTTGTTTTGTCTTGTTTTATTTTGAAGGTCTAAGACAACAGACACTGAGTACACCAGGGAACCCAAGCCTATGGACACAGAATTTGGTGGCTCATGAAGAGACCAGTTCAGATCAGTTACAGCCCAGCTAGTCTAAATGCTTTACCTGTATTGAAATACCCAACTCAGGACAGGCTTATAGAGTGTGACACTTTCCTTCACTTTTGGGAACAGCGGCGCTCATCCCCTTTTCCTCATTCCAGGATAATACAAGCCACACGATGACCACTTAGAGCAGCTTGGGCACTGACTTTCAAAAGTGTGCTTGCAGGCAGAGGTGAGCATGCAAAAGGCTCTCAAAGCTGAGGATCAGTGTATTAAGGAGAATCTGTAAACCTTTCACTCATCTATAGAGCCTCTAGCTCAAGGATCACAAATTTAAAAAATGCCTACAGAAGCCATGTCAGAAATGTCAACGTGTGAACTGGGCCAGGCAAGAGACAACAGCAGTAGCAGGAGGGACTGAGGCCAGCTGGACAGTCACGTTCCATCTAAGGCAAACAAAAAATACACAGGACCAAAAAAGGATTTATAGACTGAATTTGCCATGGGGGTCTTTAGTTTGCGACCTCTGTGTCTGATTCAATTCCAATACTTTCAAGATAAAACCAAACCAAACCTGAGGCTTACGGAAGTCTGCAAACGCCCCGGACCACGTGGCTAACAGCAGATAGCACTGAGGTCCCCTGACCCCAAAGCCACATCCTTTGGGCAGGACCTTGGTGCGGGTCCTTATCTTAAGGGGAATTTCCTGAGTCTGAGGCCTGAAGACACTGCCCAAAGCAGACACTAGCAAGCCACCAGACCACGGGCTGTCGTTCACCAGCAAAGCTCCCTCCTGGACTCGAATGTGCCCGGTATTGGGCAACGCCTCAAACCAGGAGCACAGAATTGCTCTCGGCTCCTCTTCCCACCTCAGGGCAACTCAGTTCTAAGATTTCAGTTTTACAGGCTCTTCACACCGAAGATGAGTTAGCTTTGCAGCATTCTAAACTGCTGTCTCAGAAAAGAAAGAAGAAAAGAAAAGAAAGCATCACTCACTTGTTCAACCACATAAAATGCAAACCGCAGGCGCTGGCGCTGAAGCATGGGAATCAGGTGTCTGAGCAGGACGGGGAGGTGCTCGTGCCGGTTCCGGAAGGGGATAAGGATCGCCACCTGGAGTGGGTCACAGCCAAAGAAGCTATTCAGTTAGTGCCCTGAACTTCCCCTTCATCACAGGACATCCCTGCAGAATCGGTGACCAACCTCTGGGAGTCCTGGGAAGCTGGCTGTCTTGTCCTTGACTTCCTCTAAATAAACACCTACATTGGCAAGCTGACTCTCGGAACTAGAACTAAATAGATCTTATTCGTACATGCACCATACCTGAATGGCCACACATGGTAGGCTTGCTGAATGAATTCATCCTAGACCAGCACTCCCCAACCTTTTTGGCACCAGGGACCATATTCATGGAAAACAATTTTTCCACGGGGGGAGGGGAGGATGGTTTGGGGATGATTCAAACGCACTGCATTTACTGTGCACTTTATTTCTATTATTATTACATTGTAATATATAATGAAAAAAATTATACAACTCATCACAGGTTGGGGACCCCTGTTCTAGACCACAACCCATAGACAAACATACATTCTACACTGTGACATGAATCTATCTCTCTATCTATAGATATACACACACATACACCTATACTTAAAATAAGCTTCAAATAACAGTACTTTCCCTTACAATGTATACTATATATTTATATGTTTTAATGCAGGTCATTAAATTGATTTTATATACCAGTGCTGAGTTGGAAAGACTAATCTGTTCCAGATCTGTACTGACTATTGTTGTTCGACCAGCACCTAATGGGGATGGGCACAGAATAAGCATTTGAATAAATAGTTTTTGAAACAATGGACTTAAGCAAAGGTCGTAAGCTTGATCCACATTACTGGTGTCTCCTGACTATGATCACGTGGAAAAACATAAACAAATCTCAGTGTCAAGCTAGATAACTTTGCTTCATATTCCACTAATCTTATAGTAACCAGTGGAGAACAGGCAGGAAGCACTGACTCTGTGGAGGTGATTTCTGCAAATGTGTAGCTAGAGACCTACCAACCCTCCTACCCCCTTGCTTTGTTAATACTCCTGTTAGGAAGACAAAGGGGTCTTACTCAGTCATCAGAATTATGCAGATTTCTGAGGCTACAGAGTCCTGGGGGAAACCCATTCCTCCAAAATATTTCTATCGAATGCAAATACTTTGCATGGGGTGGTAGGGTGAAAATTACACACGTCATGGTTAGCAAATCCCAGGTGGGCTTCCCAACACTTGGGTCTGACCTCGCACCCTACCTTCCATCGAGGTACGCAATCAGAAGGCTTCCAGTGACCTCCGAGCTTGATGGCTGGGTCTTTGGAGAAGGTTTCGTGAATGTAATCCATGCTGATTTCACTCATGTTTATGTCTACTGGGCCCTCTGAACAGAGAGGGGGAAAAAAGGATCGAGAGGTCAGAAAATGACAGACTCTTTTCCCTATGTCCAGGCTTTTATTCTCCGGAGAAGTTCTATGTTTCCTTCAGCTGACTATGTTTTTAAGAGGGATGGAAGTCCCTTCCTCTGCTTTCCATCTATTGCATTTCAGTGCATCGGTATTACCTGGGTAAAGAAGCAAATCAAGGAATTAAGACTAATTTAGAGTTCTGTTAACTCAGCTGGTCATCTCTGACTTAAGTGAAGAAGCAATACGGTAACCATCAATAAATGCTGGTGAAAGGGTGAGCTAATACTAGGTTTAGATCTGTCAAAAGCCTATTTCTAATCTGCAAATCTTAGCCTTCCCAAACCAAGCTCATGTGAAAATGCAGACAAATGCAGATTTTAAAGGAAGATCTACATATGAGTGTGGTGAGACATGCAAATGAAACAGCAGCTTCCAACGCAACTTCCACACCCATAATTAATTTTTCATGTATGAATGAGAGTATGTTCAATACCAGGCATGACTATTTCTAACACTGCCTCTGTTTTCACTATGCCTGAGCTACAGTCAACTCTGTAAACGTAAGATTTTCCTTTGCCTGATCATTTCTTTAAACAAGAAGTAGAACTTATCTAAGAAGCCTGAAAGTACAGAAAAGGTCTAAGAGTTACTGCCGTTGTTTTAGATTACACATGGGATTCCAAAGAAAAAAAGAAAGAAAAAAATCCGAGACTGTTTTTTAACCAGTACTTTGTTAAGAAAATTAACTTTCAGCCAGGCATGGTGGCTCACGTTTATAATCCCAGGAGTTCAAGACCAGCCTGGGCAACACAGTGAGACATTGTCTCTACAAAAATATTTTTAAAAAATTAGCCGGGCGTGAGGGTGCATGTGGGAAGATCACTTAAGCCCAGGAAGTAGAGATTACAGTGAGCAATGATGGTACCACTGCACTCCAGCCTGGGTGACAAAGTGAGGCCCTGTCTCAAAAAGAAAAAAAAAGAAGACAAAAAAACAGGTTGGGGAGAGAAAGAGAAAAGAAAAGAACTTCTCTAATATCAAACAAGTTATAATGAGTGGGAGATTTATGCTAAAAAGACAAAGCTGGTTGCCTACACAATCATGCTCCTCATTTCTGTCAATGATGGATGGCACACACAGTGGTCCTGTAAGACTATAACGGAGCTGAAAACTCCTTTTTGGTTGCTTAGTGATGACTTAGCCACGGTAACATCCTAGCGCAAGGCATTACTCACGTGTTTGTGATGATGCTGCTGTAACAAACCTACTGGTTGCTCTGCCAGTTATAATCGACAATTACGTCACTGGTTTATGTATTTACTATACTATGCCTTTTGTTTTTGTCTATTGTACTCCTTCTACTCATACAAAGAAAAGTTAACTACAAAACAGCCACAGGCAGGTCCTTCAGGAGGTATCCTAGAAGGCACCGTTATCATAGGAGATGACAGCTCCATGCACGTTACTGTCCCTGGGGTCACGATGTGGAGATGAAAGACACTGATACTGATGATCCTGACCCTGTGCAGGCCTAGGCTAATATGTTTGTATTTCAGTTCTTAACAAAAAAGTTTAAAAAGAAAAAAAGCATATAAAGGTATAAAGAAAGAAAATATTTTTGTACAGCTGTACAAAAGGTAGGATTAATTTATTATTGAAGAAAGAAAAATATTTTTTATAAATTTCATGTAGCCTCAGTGGATGGTGTCTATAAGGTCTACAGTAGGATACAGTGATGTCCCAGGCCTTCACGGTTACTCACTGTTCACTCATTGACTCACCCAGGGCAATTTCTAGTCCTGCAAGCTCCACTCAGGGTAAGAGCCCTACATGGGTATACCATTCATCTCTTACAGTGTATTTTTACTGTATCTTTTCTACGTTTAAATACACAAATACTTAGCATTGTTACAAGTGCCTAGAGTATTCAGTTGTAACATGCTGCATAGGTTTGTAGCCTAGGAGCGATAGGCTGTACCATACAGCCGAGTGTTTAGTAGGCTATGCCATCTAGGTTTGTGTAAATACACTCTCTGACGTTCCCACAATAAGGAAATCGCCTAATGATGCCAAGTCTCAGAACATATTCTTGTCACTAAGTGACACGTAACTGTACTTTCTTTAGGACATTCTAACAGACCTCAAGTTACAAATGAGAGGCACGTACAAAGAGAAGAATGAAAATGTAGAAAGCAGCTCCCGAGAACACAGGCAACCTTGCAGCAAGCTTTGAAGGAGCCGGGAGCACGAATGACCTTCACCACCCTGTCTCCACTGGCAGGATGCAGGCAGGCAGACACAGAACAAGAGCACCCTCCCACTACCCACTTTCAAAGCACAGGAAGGTAAGCCGGAGCTCTACTCACTCATGGAAGGGAGCCTTTCAGGGCAGGTATGGTTTGCAAAGTAGGTGAAGTCTTCAGGAAGAAATGTTGTGGTTTGTAGCAAGGTTTCACTGTGGTTCAAGTCAAGAGGATAATCTAGGGAGGTAAGGTGAAAAAAGGCAACTCAGGCTGGCACGTGGAATCAATTCTGCAATTCTTAGATGCCTACCAAGGAAGCACTTTTCTTAGATGTCATCTTGGGGGAAGCAGGACCCTGGACTAGCTCTTCACTGCAGCTAAAAATGTGAGCCCATCAATAAAAATGTTAACCGGATGATACATTTTAACCAATGTTCCTGTCCTCATTGGTATTAGAGGCTTATATTCACTCAGTTTACAGTCAACTGTAATTCAATGTAATTAAGAAACAGCAGACACCCCCCCACACCCCTGCCTTTCTTATTCTCTAGAGAAGAAGTCCCCAACCTTTTTGGCACCAGGGACCAGTTTCAAGGAAGACAATTTTTCCACAGGCGGGGAGGTGGGTAGTGATGTGTGTGTTCATTAGCCACATCCTTCCCAAACACTTAGTTGATATTTGGAGCTGTCTGCTCTGCACTGGTTCCAGGACAGAAGTCATATTCAAAAATAGCACGAATTTTTAACTTATCCACAGTTTCACAAAATCTGCTCTTAAAAAAACTTTGAAAGATAATCACAAGCCACACCACGCACTTGAAAGGCTGAGGATGTACCTTCACAATAAAAAATACAAGAAATGTCGAAGTGAAATGTCAGAGATATCAACTGTCAAACTTAGTACTTAAGGAAATCGGACACTTTACACTTAATAACCTAAATATATTCTGTGCTCTCTTTCTAGAGAACACAGAACATGAGTTGGATGCTGGATTCATGTTCCTGTAATTGTCTCATCTTTTCCATCTTTCCATTTTTCTGCTCTACTTTCCAAGAGATTTCCTCAACTTTACCCACCCTTCTTTTAATCATTTCTGCTGTATTTTTAATTTCAAAGAGCTTTTTGTTTTCTGAATGTTTGTTCCTTACACTATATTCTTGTTTCACGTTTGCAGTGTTTTTTCTCATATCCCTGATTATATGTGTAATAGTTGTTTTAAGTATTCTTCTCTCTGAATAGTCTGTTTCTTCCAATTTCCTTTGTCTTGTTTGCTTTGATCTCTAGCTTGGTGATCCCTAGTTGCTAATATTTAAGAGGGGGGCACTAAACAGCTAATTGTAAGGCTTTGGACTGAGGTTCTTCATTGTAGGGTGCTCTGGCCAGGAAGTTTGGGCCAGAAAGCTACAGTCTTGGCTACAAGCATCTAGGAACTGACGAGGAGAAAAAGGCCGGGGCATAGTAATCCCCATCTTTTCAACACTGTAGTCAGGCTGGGTACCCACAGGCGGAGGAACCTCTGTTTTGCCATCTCTGGAGGTTATCAAGTCTCCAGTCCTCGCCAGGATAGGGAGAAGGATCTGAGCACCCGACAGCTTTCTAATTGCTTTCAACCTACCTTTACCTTAGCTGCCACCTTTATTCCTATTTCCAAAAGTACTTGATGTTGCTAATTCCTGGGCTTCTGGGGCATTCTGGGGTAGCAACTGGGGTGGTTGTTGGTTTCCCTGCTGCTGTGTGGCAGTCAGTTTTCTTGGGTCTGTTAAGTCCTTCATCACTGGCTCATCTACTTTCCAACTTCCAAAATTTTTTGCTGTGGTCTCTTTCCTATTCTCTTTTTTAAGGATTTATGCCATTTAAAAAAAAAAACCATATACATAAATCCCTTTACCATCAACTTAAATAGTAGGATTTTAAGAGTGTGGATGCAGATACCTTTTTCCTAGGGGACTATAATTGTGGAATAGGGAGAGGGCCCTCCAACCTCATTCTTCACAGATGAATAAACTGAAGCAACATATACACAACTCATGCAAGGAGACCAGGCTAATGCATGACATTAAACCCCAGGTTAGTGATCTTTCCATTATACTGTACTATTTTTTCACAGAATATTCAAGTCTCTCTCACCAATCCTTTTGAACTCATGCTGTTTCTATGAAAATTAAAACTTCCTGTTCAAATTTACTTTGTATCCCAGAATTCTAGAATCTTCAACTCAGATTTTTTTTAAAAGCACAATGAGAGGTTTCCAAGAATCAAACAGCCAATACACTGAATCCTTTTACACAGGCACACAGCTGCCTATTCCATAAGTACTCAGGGGACAAAATCCAGTGAGAGGCAATTGGAGAATTTTAAGTCTCTCAACAAGGGAAGAAAGGAACAGAATGCTTTTTGTCTTTTTTAGTTGTGGCTTTCCTGAAAAAACACTAAGCCAGCATTCATAAAGATGAGTAGAGATTAATTTACATAAAGACATAAACCAAGCCAGCATGAACCATGAAGGTAAAATTATTTACCCAGAAATTAGCTCACAGTTCTCAGCTGATACATGCAAACCTGTCCTGGGTTGATCCTTCTTTTGAAGGTAGTAACTACTTCAAAAATCTATGTGAAGAACCCCCAACACTAATTATTTCTCTGGATGATTCTAATATATAAAGAGATTCTCTTTAAGAAAAAAATTAAAAGATCTCACATGTACTAGGAAATGTACATGTGTTTGTGATGTTTGGAGAGGGAAGCCGATGGGAAACAGCAGGACACTGAGTTACATTTGCTAGAAGGTAAGGGCATTCCAAAAGGTATTACACTAAAGATTTTCATAAGCAAATCAACGAAAACAAAGAGTAATAATTCTGGTCAAAGACAGAGCCAAGCCTTAGCACTAGAACCTAAACAGAAAACAGGAATTTAAAAAACATGACAAAGAAGAGACTTTTTTAACTTTAATGATTCTACTATTTGGGGTTTGTTTGAAGACACAGATAAATTCGTTTCTGCTTCCTTCAAACACTGATATAATAAGCCTGGTAGCGACTAGCATCAAACAAAACATCACTTATTTTTTCTTTCAATTACTAAATTAACAACATGCCATTAAAAAAAACCCCTCAAATACATAAGCCTAGAAATGAAAGTCCTCCATAAACTCACCCTACACCGTGGAAGGGGGAAAAATCTCTGATTTCTTCATTTCTAACTTTAAATTCTTTAAATAAAAATTCAAATAAAATAAAATCTGCTTTTCAGTAGCAGTAGAAACCTTTTAGGCAGGTGAAAGAGACAGAGGAAATTAACTGCTCATGCCCTGGAGAAACTGTGTGTGGTTATTACAAGGAGTCCTCATGCAGCTGCCCACTCTTCTAAAGCCTGGATTAACACCTACTGCAGGAGGGAAATGCTGAGAGAAAAAGCAAGCTTGCTGAATTTCTCAGGCCATGCTTTTACTTTTTAATTTAAATCTAATCTATTTTAAATCAGGATGTGTTCTTCTAAGCAAAGGAGGTAGAAGGGCCAAGGCAGCAGCTGCTTTCGCATCTAGAAAATGGGAGAACAGACCCACTTCCTACAGATCCCAAGGGCAACTGACTACACGGGGCTCACAGGCCAACACTTCCGTCCATTGGCTGCTGCTTACTCAGCTTTCTCCCACACCAGTGGTCTGGCAGCCTTGGCTGCACATTAGAACCATCTAGTATGCTTTTAAAAAATCCCTTTTAAAATGCCCAGGCCACACCCCAGAACAATGAAATAAGAACCCCGCAGAGTCAGGCGCAGGTATCGGTACTTTGTACGCTCTGCTGGGAATTCCAATATGCAGACAGGGTTGGTACAACTACCCCCATACGCGGTAGCAGTAACAATCTTTCTTCCTTGTATTACCAAATCCAGTTAAGGAGGGACTGAAAGTGCTAACCAACAGATTCCAGGGAGAACTACCACCTTCCCCATCCATTTGAAAAAAGACCAGACACTTACGCCTCTGCTTGGAAAAAACGGAGAAATTTATACATACTATAAAGATGTCATTGGGACAGATATCTGTGAAACATAAAGAATTAGCGTTCTTCAGGAGTGAGCCTGCTTAAGGACGACTACCTACTGGGAGAGCAGCCGCCATGAAGACTCCAGTCTGGGCATCTGAAACCAGAGAGGAAGAGGCTAAAGATCTCCATGTCACCGAATACACTGCGAAGCACACCCGCGTGACGCCACTTGTCCTGCTAGCCTATGACAACAGACTTGTTGTGAAGCATGTGGGCAATGGAATGCTGCTGTGTGTGACTAGAAGAGGAACGGGACCACACGTGCAGGCAGGCGTGTATGAGCGTGTGAGTGTGCACGTGTGCGCAGGAGTAAGAAATCCCCTGCCTGCCCTCTGGTTAAAAGTTACTAAGTTGCACGGCACCTGGAAACCCACAATAACAATGAGAAAAGCCAGACCACTCAATCATTCATCTCGAATATAACACCGAGTGGCCGGACTGGATAAAACCAAGAATTCTCCTCCAGGGCCAATATTCTGCATGTGTGTGTCACCACCTCCCCCCACACCCCGCTCACAGTGAGTTTTGCGGGATTCACAATCTCATACACCGATGGCTTTCAGTGATGACAAGAAGTTTCCCCAGGTCACTATTTCAGGCTTATTTCCAGGCTCCCAGGGCTAACCCCCAAAAGTACATACTTATTAGACAATCACCACTGTAGCTTTTAAGAAAACCAACATTACTTAAATGTCAGGCTACAGTTTTCAGCTATGCTTGGCCTAATGAAGAGCCTCAGCATTATTTCAGGGGAGGGGTGCACACAGGCCAGGCCACCCCCATTAAAACAACGGAGCTCTGAGGAGGAGCAGCCAGGTCAGAGGTCAGAGATGGCAGTGCTTTAGGCCCAGAATGCCCTCTCTGACTACACCAGGCAGAGATGTGCTATGAAGTGAATAAAAATCGTGGGTTTTCACTGGATATACCTTCGACGAAACACAGTTTCCCTTTCAGTACAGGACGAGTATCCCTTACGCGAAATGCTTCAGACCATAAGTGTTTTGGATTTTTTCAGAGTTTGGAATATTCGCATTACACTTACTGGCTGAGCATCCCGAATCCAAAAATCTGAAATGTGAAATGCTCCAATGAGCACTTCTTTTAAGCGTTACATTGGTGCTCAAAGTTTCAGATTTCGGAGCCTTTGGGATTTGGAATGTTCAACCTATACTTACTCATCAAGGATGTGCCACTAATGGAGAAGCTAATCAAGATGGTCATCTCTTTAGAATATGTTACAACACTTAAACGTGTTTTCTTGTCAAATCCATTCACCCATGCACTCCAAATTAATGTACCAAGTGCCTCCTGTGTGCCAAGGAGCGTACAAAGTACAAGGCACTGGAAATACAAAGATGACGAAGGCAACAAAGGTCCTGCTGGGATTCAGATGGCAGGCGCTGGAGTCAGACAGTCCTCAGAGCCTAACTCTACTGCTACCTCAAGTGCTGTAACCTCTGTGTGCCTTGGTCCTGCCATCCCTACAATGGGACATAGTAGCTACCTTCCTGATTTCTTGTGAGGATGACATGAGATAATGCAAGTAAAGCACCTGGTACACAGTAAGACAGTCCCTGATGGCAAAGACTTCCAATCTACTAGGGAAATAGACAAATTAACAAAAAACAGGTTAACTATTGCAACCAGAGGGATGCAAGGAAGAATCATTTTGGTGTATGATAATCTGAGAATAAGAGCACACAAAGTTAAACAATACTGGGTCACTGGATATAAGTTCCAAGGATGCAACTCACTTCTGTGCTCAGTTTTCAAAGACAACCCTCAGGAATTAGTGAGAGCCTGTGTTGCACGACCTGCAGTGGTGCGGGGTGGGGTCCTGCTATGTGCTCCTGAAACTTCTGAGAGAACTGACCATCCCGCCAATTGCCAGACAGACTCTAGCCTCATCTAACCCTGGACGAGCAGCATGACGTATGGACGGGATAAATGTCCTGAGAGCACAAATGTGCCTTTATCTAGAACCATGCACAGGAGAGAGCTCTAGAACGGTAGTCAAAAGGCTCCCTAGTTTCATCACTTCACTAGAAGCAGGTCTGGGGCAGGGTTTAGGGAGTCACATGACCAAGCTACTCCATATCCCCCAAGGTTATGTGCGCTACGTGCAGCAAATGGAAATAACGTAAAATCCTGCCTCACCTGACAAAGCCACGCTCGAGTCACGGGAGACAACATGTGTAAAGGATCGTTTGTAAAACCTGATACTACACACTACGAATGTGCTCAGCCTTCTCTCACGATGGGAACTACAGCGTCTCCTCTCTCAGGTATGGTTCAGAGCTCAGGCAATTTGATCCAGACTGACCACACCCTGCCTAAAAAGCTCTGAAAAGTCACTCACTTGCCATTTGCAAACAAGAATCAAAAGCTTACCAGTCTGGCTAACTGCAATCCTTAGTCGCTGCTAAACTGGCATGCAGGGGAGACACATAAATTAGGATGTGGTCAATTCTTTTAAGCATTTAACTTCCCTTTGAGAGGTAATGCTTTCTCTTGATTTCCCAAGCACCACAGAATAATTCTCATTTGCAATATCTGCAAAGCAATTTCACATTTTATGGTGAACTTCTAACAATTTTAGAATTTATTACAGAAGAGAGGACTGATTTGGAGGGAAGAATTTTTTTAAAATATATATTTTTGCTTGGCTGAAATCATTAAGAAGATACAGGAAAGCACACGAGTCCTTGGTTAAAGAAAGGAGGCAAATCATGAATGCTTGGCATAGTGAAATCTCAGAATCCATTTTTTAAATAAAAACCATTCCTGGCTAGACTGGGAAAGCCTCATGACAGTCCCATTTAACCATGTGGAAATATTTCCTGTGTTCAATTTTTGGAAGAGTTAAAAAAAGAGAGAGAGAAAAGCTTTATCTCAAAGGTGAAGAACTTGCCATACATAGTCTTATAAAAATAGCTACAGTCAAAACCACGATTCAGGAACAAGTTCCTTTTTTTCTTTTGAAGAGACAGGGTCTCACTATGTTGCCCAAGGCTGGTCTCAAACTCCCAGGCTCAAGTGATTCTCCCACTTCAGCCTCCCAAAGTGCTGGGATTACAGCTGTGAGCCACTTCTCATAATACAGTGTTGGGCAGCCCATCTAACCTCTGTGTTCTTTTTTCTCTTTATACAATTAGTGCTTATAACATACAAAAGCCAGAGGTTAAAGTTCCAAAGATTGAGGAAGAAATGTTTACTCTTGTACCCATCATGGCTATGTTTAGCTCAATGGTCTGAAAAACTTCCTGAAAAAAAAAAAAGAATGAATCTGACCACTAAACCCAAGCACGTAACTGTGATTAAGCTATAGGATGAGCACCACACCTGACTGGGGAAGGTAAACAAGGTGATCTAGTAAACTTTCCTCCCAGAATTTGCTTTTATAACTATAATTTGTGAAAACTGTCCCCAGATTACATGATCATTATGAAATGGAAATTTGTTAAGTTTCAACAAAAGTGGATCCCTCATGAATGGCTTGGTGCTGTCCTCATGGTAATGAGTAAATTCTTGCTTTATTAGTTCCCTGGAAACCTGGTTGTTAAAAAGAGCCTGGCACCCCCCCGCCGACTCCCCGCCCTGCTCCCCTCTCGACATGTGACCTCTACACAGCAGCTCCCCCTCGCCTCGGCCAGGACTGGAAGCAGCCTGAGGCCCTTGTCAGAAGCAGCTGTTGGTGCCATGCTTCTTGTAGGGCCTGCAGATCCGTGAGCCAAATAACCCTCTTTGCTTTGTAAACTACCCAGCCTCAGGTATTCTTTTACAGCAACACAAATGGACTAAGACAAACTGTTTTTAAAAATGAACGAAGACTCATTTGGCAAGAGCTTTTTCAGCAGTAAGGTAAAAGTCAGCCAGACCTCCACTCTTTTACAATGCACTTTTTCCACTGAAAATAATTATCGAAACCAAATTTACCTCTGTTGGGAAGAGACATTCTAATTGGGCCGTCTCTTTACTAAAAACATACCTGAGTCATTCACACTGCTGTTCCTCTTGGCATAAGCACTCCGAAGCACCTGCTCGTAAACCTGAGCACCGATTGTCCTCACGTTGTCCCGGATGAGAATGCCTTGAGCCTGCATCATGAAGAGGTAGGTGTTCACTGCACGAAACAGAAGGGAAGGGGAAGGAGGTGAACTCAAAAGCAATCGTAATAAAAATGTATCACATGACTTTGGGTTTCTTTTTTCTTTTTGGACCTTTAAAACTTCTTCGAGCTCTAAAACCCTACAAGGCCATAACGCTATTTCCATACCAGGTTCAATGCTTTCTGGACACCAACATTCCTCAGGTAGGTAACAAGGATCAGAAAGACCTTTAGCAACCAATTAAAACATTTTTATAAGGTTTCCCCTTTTAAAAAAAAAAAAAAGACAGGGTCTTGCTCTGTCACCCAGGCTGGAGCGCAGTGGTATGATCATAGCTCACTGCAACCTCAAACTTCTGGGCTCAAGTGATCCTCCTGCCTCGCCCTCCTGAGTAGCTGGGACTACAGGCACACGCCACCATGCCCAGCTAATTTTTCTTATTTTTTGTAGAGACAGGGTCTTGCTATATTGCCCAGGCTGGCCTCAGGTAATCCTCCAGCCTCAGCCTAACAAAGTGCTGGGATTACAGGCGGCCAGGTCTAGTCAGTTTCTGCTCTCTTTTAAGTTCACCTCAATACTAGATGGCTGTACACAACCACCGACTGCTCTGCCTACTGGAAATATTTAAAATCTTGGTCTGGTCTTGACAACCCTTTCAAAGTGGTAGACTGAGGCTCCCACCACTCTCCTTTGGAGATTTGGAGAGAAAAAGGAGATAATGAATGAATGTCCTCAGTCCTTACTACCCACACCCAGCCCAGCCCAAACATCCAAAGGGAAAGAGTAGATGGCACAGTCTGGTGTCAATTAAAACATGCTCTTAACAAATGAGTATTCAGATTACCCAGCCAATCACTGTCATCTTTGGAGAGTGATCTCTATTTGGATTTTCCTGAAGTCTCTGTATGATACAAAACTAGGAGGTCACAAACACAACAGAATAATTCCTATATCCTACCTGCAACCACAAATGTCACATATTTTCAAGACACTGTAAGATTTTAAAACATAGTTTCTTAACCAGCCATTCTAATTTCGTCACTCTCCCCTCACCGCTGTGAAAGGGGGATGTCTCACAGAGACAGCACACTTACAAATCTAAACTCTGTGGGTGTCTGGAGGCGGAACCATCTAAACACTTGGCTGACCTCCAACAAGGTCCCAGGCAGCGCAGGACCTCGTGCCTGGGCCACTCCTCCACACTCAGTATACCTGGCCTCGGGCCGTCAATTCTGGCTCTTCGACGAGACCTATTTTGTTGACATTCTGTTTCATAATTATTACCGTAGTGTCCTGTATATAATGGGCAGTAAACCAGTGACTGAATAGATAAAGCCTAGAAATAAACATACTTTATTTCAAGCCACTGTGCTTAGTGCTTATACTGGTAATGGTGACGAGGCAGGGGGGATGGGGGGAATGGGGACAAACCAACTGGCACAATGTTGAAAACCCCAGGTGGCCAACATTAAACAGGGACCTAAAATGTTTCAAAAGATCAAATCATCTCTACGGTATATCCCAAGCCATAAAATAATAAGCAAAAGAAGCTTTTGGCGTTTGTCTTGGTTTGCTAACAACTGTTTTATGTGTTAGTCTTGTCATTCAACCAATAAATTCACACAGACCACATATTATTAATGCTTTTCCTCATTATCCACAGGAACTACCACAATGCTGAAATAAAAACTAAGGAAGTAAATATTGCCAAACAAAAGGAAACAATCACAAATCCACAGACTTGG
>RJWJ010011237.1:0-44892 GCA_004363605.1 Indri indri
TTTGGGAATCAAGTGAATTGTTATAAAGTTAAGAGAGAGAAGGAGGACTGGAGATAACAAGACCGGCTTTCAGCCACCACATCTAAGGACTTTGCCCAGAGGAACCAACGATTCAAGTGCTCATTCAGAACACTCTGACTGAAAGCATAAATGAAAAGTGTCTGGGACTCCAGTGGGATCTGCTTGTCTTTAAACATCTCCACCCTTACCCAGGGACCTCTGACCTTCCGTAGAATGTCACCCCTATTCCAATAATCTTCCTCAAAGAGTGCCAGTCTCCCTTCCTTGAGAAATTACAGTATTCTACCAGTTCACTGAGTTTAGCACTTCATTTGTGTTTAGTACTTGCATTTGGACTAACTTATTATCATGCCATTATTTTTTAAATAAAAAAAAATTTCCTTCACCATATTTTTAGATTATTAAATATCTTTTTATACTTCTTGAAAACAAATAATTTTATTATATCTTTTTAACTTTTTAAATTTTTTCTGCCATTTTACTGTTTTGTAGAACAAACCCACCACTTCAAAGTAAATAATTTTAAATAACTTATTTACAAAGCTAAACAATAATTACCTATTGAGTAGTCTACAGAGAAAGCACTGAGTGGGTTTCTCTCCAATTTTGTCACTCTTGGAGATTGTCTGAGTTGGGCAAGACACTTATTCTTTTTCACCTTATTTTTCCCCTTCATAAGGGTCTTTGAAATGTGACAGATTTTGACACAGTGGTACACAATTTCTCAGAAGGACACATTAGAATTTATCAAGACAAAAGTAGGAGTGGAATTAATATGAACTAATTGTACAACTCAGAAGAAATTTGAAATAATAGAATCATGTTTACATCGACCAGATCATGAATCTTAATAAAGTTCAAGGAATAGCATGGAGTTAATAATAGTAATTGAGTTTAAAATGTTAAACTAAATATTTTCATAATGGTGACCAAATTGATAAAAGAAAGAAGGAAAAAGTTAAACTGAAGATTCTGTCATATGTGGGTAAATGAGAAATCTCAGTAAAGTATGACTAGGCAGAGAAGTTGAGAGGGCCTGGCTCTGAAAGAATGCCCCCATGCCTGGGTCCACTCAACAAGCTGAAGAATAGACCAAGTTATAAGTGCTGGGAGGAAACCCACCAGGTGCAACATGGTCTCTGAAGAGTACAGTCTCAGAAGATGATGCTGGCACACAGTGGGTACTCAGTACCTCCTGCAAGGATGAATGGAAGGGAAAAAAAAAAATGACTATTCAGAGTCAGAATCAAAACAGAGATATCAGAGTCAGGGGTGGGAAAGGAAAAAAAAAAAAACAGAGATATCATGTTATCTATGAAGGGGATGAGGGACACAGAAGAAATTCAGCAGCCTCAATAGGCAGGCAGAATCAGAGATAGCCACTGGCAGGCGGAAGGTATCATGGAGAAAGAACAGAGAGAAATCTAAAATGTGTAGAACCCCTGCCCTGGGGGAATCAAAATACATGGAAGACTGTTGAAACAATAATTTACACACAGCAAATAACACAAAAACTAAGGAGAAAATAAGGACTAATGGGTCTTTCTCTTCAAGGAGAAAATAATAACAAATGGGTCTTTAGTACTAGACAGAAGCTCAGTTCTTAGACCTAAGGCAGAGTGAGATGTCTCAAAACACACAACTTTAGTTATCAGAATTGGGATTGAACTAGTACCAAAGGCCGCTTGGTACTGAAACCTGGAATACCTTAAATCCCCCAACCTGGAAGTGGGATGAGTCCTCAAGCCCAGGCCAGAACCAAGACTGCAAATTTGCTTGGCAAGATACAACCTTTGGGATAAGAAACAAAAAAGGCTGGAAACCAGACAACCTGGAAAGCAAACAGCACTCTAACGACTACAGTGAAGAAAAAAGGGAATTGAAATGGGGTTCTGAAAAAACACAAACATCAAATCCCACAGACAATCACAACCGTTATCTTAAAACACATATACTTCACGGTAGCTCTACACTTGAGAATCTTGAATCCTCTTGTGGTCTTACTTCTATGAGGCACAAATACGCTAGCAACCTAGCGTACTAGTCACCTAGTAGCACGAGCGCCACCAGCCACCAAAATTCCCTGACTTCCCTTCCATGCAAAGAGCCCTGTCCCAGGCTTCTGTCAGGAAAGTGAATGTCCATGATTTAGAATGAGCTGCTGACAGGAATGCTAAGACTGAGAGAGGATTACGTGAAAAATATCCAACGATTTCCTTTTTCGATATCAAAACATAGACCACTTCACCCCAGTCTCAAGGACTTCCTCCCTCCATTGGAAAGGATAGGAAATGGCCCATAGAGCTCACAGGAATACCGCTTGCTGGAATCAAAGAGCCAGAGTTGCAGAGGGTACTTCCCTTTCCAGCTCAGGTCCAGATCGCTTATAGCCTCATGCCAGTCGGCCTCAGTGGCTAAGCCTCTCTCCATCCAAAGAGGAGAGCTGAAGTCTTTGACTCTGTGGCTCAGGCTGTGTACAATTTGCACATATGGAAAGAAGCCCCTCCTCCCACTCATCAGCTGCGGGTTCTGAGACACCTTCCCCACATCAGTATTCTGAAGGGCCCTCTGACGCTCAGTGGCATTGAGGCTGAGCAGTTGTTTTGGTCTTAGTCCATTCCGTGCTTTTAGCCCCCAGCATTGCCTCCAGCCACATGCACTTGTTTAAGAGGATCATTTGCTACGGATGTTTGCTTGGAGCATCAGCAAGATGTGATGGTACTGTCTTTGCTTAGCAAATAAACTCAGTTTCAAAGAAGGGAGACAAGCTGCCTTGCAAACCAGAGCCACTATGGAGTACTCCAGAAAGAAGGCTTGGGCTTTCCAGAAGCGGGGTCTTCCCGCAAGGCTCATCCCACAGCCTTGTGAAGCTCCTTGAAGCAGCATCCTGACCCCTGAGGCAGAATGTAGGCCTAACAAAAGAAAAGAAATGCTTCCCCCATGTCTGGCTCTTGTGCTGAATAAAAAAAAGGGAAAAAACTATCTGAACTCTGAATGTTAGTCAGACAGAAGACACAGACCTGTCTTTAGATAATAAGAGAGTAGCCCTTACCTAATGGAAGATTGCTGCATCCTCCACACCATAGCACCCTGGATGCTGGCAATAATGCCAAGGAGAGTGCACCCCAGGAAGCCTCTCCTCCACCCCACCCTCCATGTCACTCAACCAGTGAAAGGAGAATTTGTCCAGCCCACTCATGTCTCTTCCCTATGAAAGATACTCATGTGCATCAGGGCCTAGAGGATCAAGGTGGAGCAATTTTATTCCATTAGTCTTCACCTTCTGAGACTGTGCAGTCCTTTCCCCAGCTTGAACCACTGGCATCCTCCTCCTCCCACCCGTCTCTCCCTTCCTGGATTCCCCAAGGGGAACGGTAGGATTGGGGGACAGGACAAAGACGCTAAAGAGACAAATGAGGTTGGGGTGGAGACCTATCTAATCAATTTTTTGGCACATTAAAGCTAGCTGTATTGACAGTTTCTCCAATTGTCATCCTGGCAGAAAGTTAAAGACCTCTCTTCTTTGTGCCTTGGTTTCCTCCACTAACAAATGAAAATGAGAGTGCCTATCTTGCAGGGCTGCTGAGAGAATTAAATGACATGGTGAGTACACAAAGCCCAGCATGCAGTAGGCATATGATGCATGGGAGCAGCTAGCATTGTTTTCTCCCCTGACAAGTCATGCACATCAGCGACCTGCATACCATTATTGCTTTCTCTATATCTGGCCACCACAAGCATCACGCACAGCTCAACCGCACCTGTGCCGAGGCAGATGCCCCAATACTCCGATCCAGCTGCCTGTAGCTGTGAGCCCTGGAAAACAGGCAAACTTTCTCTTATCAAAGCTGAGTGAGCCCCAGAAGACAAACTAAGCTTTGCCAACAGAGAGGATTGACCTTTAAACTCCAATGGAAATGAGACAGAAGTTCTTTTAGAGTTCAAAACATCCAGGTGCCTTTCCTGTCCCTTTCATAATACTTCCTAGTACTTACAATTACAGTCTGGCTTCAGAGAGCAACATTGTAATTCTAAGGCCAGACTGTATCAATATTTCTGATCCACATGAAACCGTGTAAGTGCCCAAGAAAATCCTGGACCCTGTAAGATTTACAGACCAATTTCCAAACCAAAGTGGTTTGCATAGTCTTTGGATAAGAATCTGAAATCATGTTTTCTTATCTAAAGTAGACCACTTTAAAAGACAAAGATACAGTATTCGCTTTCCAGGGAGTGGTTTGCAGCAATACAAGACCAAGGAAAACAATTATCTAGAAAATGAGTGTTACAAATCAATGGTTCCTATACAGAAAAGACATGACACCACATTTCATAGAGCATGGGAGTATACACCTGAAATAACTACTATGGAACAAAAAATCACCAATTGAACTCAAATTGTATCATTTATTTGGAGCCTGACTGCTGTCTCTCAGATTATGACAAAAGGGATGTGATAAGAGGAGATACTGCCTATCTGAGCAGTGACTGGGGCTGGTTGGGGCCATAAATCCATAGAGGTGTTAACCTCTCATTACAGTCTACACACACCTCTCCCCACGGAAGTAATGGTGGCCATGGGGCCCATCTATTCTGGCTGGAATGGAAAAACAGAACTTCATTTAGCTACAGTGGAGGTCAGTGGTTTCTTGGGTATAATCTTCCCCTCAGTGAATCAGTACCACATGCCCCTAGGATGAATAGGATTTTACTGGGAGGACTAGAAGCATATTCTTAGAAATATAAGTAACCCCACTCTACTTAGATGGCTGCCATATTGAACTGGAAAAATAAAAGTCATGTCATGCAAGAAAAATGGAAATAAATAATCGCTTTAAATGGGAAGCAGTCTTTAGATAGATTTTTCAAGTATTTCTCATCTTAGTTGACCATTTGAGATCTTCGAATATCATTTTGATCTTCAAATGAAATTTGGACTATTATAATGTCTGTTCACAATCTCAAAGTAGCTTCAAAAAAGTAGCTGTTTTCCTCAGAAATGAATCTCTGAAACCATTTTTAAGGTGAATGCTAGAGAAGTGGAATCTTAATGTGCTTGGAGAAGGAGAGTGTTGAGGAGGGGATATTTAAGAAAACATCTGAATTCAACTTGCTAAAATGGTACAAAATAAACAGACAAAAAATCTGAAACAGTTCTCTCTCATTCACTCCCACGCATCTACCTTCTGGAAGGGCACTGCCTCATAATCTTTCACAGTCCTGCTAGAGAGAAGTTCCTAAGGTGAGAGCTGTCCAGAGAAAATTGACTCCATTAGCAGTGCCCTTTAGCACCATCTCCAAGCTTCACATACTTTTCTCCACCCTAGAAACTTGTCTCATTTTTCTCCTTTCAGCTAGATCCTTCTCAGAGAGGAGGCATCTGCAATACCTGGGAACTTGTTAGAAAATGCAGACTCTCAGACCCCACCACAAACTACTAAATAAGAATCTACATTTTATCAGGATTCCCATGTGATTGTCTTACACATAAAAATTTGAGAAGTCAGCACTACATTATATTCTTCCTGTTCCTAAACCCCTTTCCACCTGGCCCCCTGAGCCTTCCCTCTTCTTTTATTAACGTCCCTAAAGTTTTTCTTAGTGAGCTTGTCATGATCTTAGTCACAAATCTCTCTCCTATTGCTATTCTGTCCCATCTCCCACAGCATACGAAGCTGTGTATAGGAAGCTATTACTTTTATTTTGTCTTGTGCTTTTCATTATCTGTGCTTACCTAGGTTTGCCCTGACTCCTTCATTACACTTGCAGTTCAGCTCAAACCACATTAATTGCTTGACTACTCTGTGCCAGGCACTGTGGCAGGTGCTATAGTTACAGAGGCAGCTAAGACACAGGATCTGTCCTCCAACAGATACAGTCTAGCAGGCAAGAGCTAAACTCTCTACGTCCCAACAGCAGACTCTGCTATGAGCTTTCCAAGGGCACCAGCAACTGAGAGAAGAGCTTCACCAGCCAAATCCAAGAAAAACATAAAAACAAATTGGAGCAATTGTAGGTAAAAATTCATTTTTAATTAGGAAAAGTGCTTAACTCTCCTTTCTATACTTGGATTAGATGGTCAATGCCCAAAGCAGAAAGACCACCTCTTCTGTCTACTATGCTTTCTGGTGTCCTCCTAACAAAATTTTTGCAAATGTATACAAGACCCATCTGGCATCTTTATCAAAGCAACAGAAGGGAAGCAATTATGTGCCCTAAAATCCTTGGGGTTAGGTCTATCTCTTAGCCTACTTTCACAAATATGACCAAAATGTGAACATACAGTATATGATAGAGTATAGATGGCCACAAATTCTTTGTCACTACTCTCATAAAATTGAAGTTTAGTAACCCTCCCCTTGAATCTAGGCTGTCTCTGTGACTCCCTGATGAAGTGGTGCTGTGCCAGTTCCAGGTGTAAGTTTGAAGAAGGTCTGGCAATACCCACTCTTGCTCTTTTAGGAGGCCTGAGCTGCCATATGGGTAATCTGATGACCCTGGTGGAGAGGGCCCATGAGAAGAGAGGCCTGCAACAACATGGAGAGGGAGGGAGGCTCAGCCCTTCCAGAATGCCAGTCTAGCCTTCAGATGACTCCAGTTCCATTCATCACCTGGCTGCAGCCACATGTGGCACTCCAAGAGACATAAACAGAACCACCCAGCTGAACCCAGTGAACCTACAGCACCAAATGAGAGATAATCAAATGGTTCTTGTTTTAATCCCCTAAGCTTTAGGAAAGTTCATTATACATTGATAAAAAGCTGAAATAATGTACAAAAATCAGTATCATCTCTCTATACTAACAATAGTTAAGCTGAGAGTCAAATCAAGGACTCAATGCCATTTACAGTAGCTGCAAAGAAAATAAAATACCTAGGAATATACTTAACCAAGGAGATGAAAGATCTCTACAAGGAGAACTACAAAACAAAGAAATCATAGATGACACAAAGAAAGGGAAAAACATCCCTTGCTCATGGATTGATAGGATCAACATTGTTAAAATGTCCATACTGCCCAAAGTGATTGACAGATTCAATGCAATGCCTATCAAAATACCAATGTCATATTTCACAGATCTAGAAAAAATAATTCTATGCTTCTTTTGGAACCAAAAAGAAGAGCCTGAATAGCCAAAGCAATCTTAAGCAAAAAGAAAAAATCTGGAGGCATTGCATTACCTGACTTCAAATTATACTACAAGGCTATAGTAACCAAAACAGCATGGTACTGGTATAAAAGCAGAGACACAGACCAATGGAACAGAATAGAGAACCCAGAAATAAAATCATCTACCTACAACCAACTGATCTTCAACAAAGTAGACAACAACACACATTGGGGAAAGGAAGAACTATTCAATAAATGGTGTCAGGAAAATTAGATAGCCACACACAGAAGAATGAAACAGGACTCCTCTCACCTACCATATATAAAAATGATTCAAGATGGACAAAAGACTTAAATGTAAGGCATGAAATCATAAAAACCATAGAAGAAAATGTAGAGAAAACTCTTGTAGACATCAGCCTAAGCAAAGAATTTATGACTAAGACTACAAAGGCAAATACAGCAACAAGAAAATAAATAAATGGGACTTAAATTAAAAATCTTCTGCACAGCAAAGGAAATAATCAACAGAGTGAATAGACAACCTACAGAATGGGAGAAAATATTCACAAACTATACATCTGATAAAGAGCTAATATTCAGATTCTACAAAGAACTCAAATAAATCATCAAGAAAAAAAAAACAAACAAGCCCATTAAAAAGTGGGTAAAAGAAATGAATAGAAGTTTTTCAAGAGAAGATAGACAAATGACCAACAAACATATGAAAAAATGCTCAACATCACTAATCATCAGGGAAATGCAAATTAAAACCACAATGAGATACCACCTTATCTCTGTCAGAATGGCCATCACTAAAAAGTCAAAAAACAATAGATGCTAGCATGGATGTAGAGAGATAGGAACCGTTATACAGTGTTGGTAGCACTGCAAGATAGTGCAGCCTCCATGGAAAACAGTATGGAGATTCCTCAAAGAAATAAATATAGACTTACCATTCAATCCAGCAATCCCACTGCTGGGTATCTACCATTAAAAATTATGCCGAGGAAGAATATTGATAACATAGTAAACGTTCACAACATAATGATTCCTACCTGATCAATCATGGACACATGACCAGCTTTCTGTGCCTCCGTTTTCTCATCTATACGTGGGAATGCACCATCATATTTAAGTAATTTTAAAAGATGCATGTTTTCTCACATTTTAAAATCTCTGAAAAAAAAAAACAAATGATTTACAATTAGTGGTTTTTCCTTTCTTTCTTAGTGTACATAAAATGATGATGTATCTTAGAATCCATGGCATCTTAGACTTGATGAAAAGGCAGAAGTGACTGTATTAGGTTGTTGTGAGGATCAAAAGAGTCTAAATAGGTGGACAAACTTGGAACTGTGCCTCGCAAGAGGCAAGCAATCAAAAGAACTAGCTTCATCAAGTGGGAGCTCCCCTGCACACAGGTGTTCCCCTTCACAGGAACAGTCAGCTGCCTGCTGGATTGGGCTGAGCAACGCTGACAGGCAATCCCGACCAAACAAATGTATGCCTCTATTTTGGTGCTTGGACTTCACATCACCCATCCCTTCCCATCCATAAAAACAGAGCTTCTCACCTCTGGCTGCGAGAGGAATCACCTACAGAGCTTTTTAACATGCTGGTGCCTGGGACACCACCCTCTTCCCCATTGCACAAACACATGCATACATTCTGATTTAATTGGCCTGAGATAAGGCTCTAGCATTGGGATTTTTAAAAGCCCCCTAGGTGATTCTGATGCATACCCAAGTTGGAAAATCACTGCATTAAATTACAAGGTCTTTGAGACTAACTGCCTTCCCAGGAAGAAAACCAATATAACAGCACACTTAGGGTCCTAGAGTCAGCCAAACCTGGGTTCAAATCCCTGCCTCTCCCTTTGACTAGCTAAGTGACAAACTGCTTAACTTTTCACAGCTTCAATTTTTTCATCTGCAAATTGAGAATAATATTGACCTCATAGGCTTGTTTGGGGGATTAATGAAATGTCATCAAATGAGCTGAGTATACACATTATGTAAGTAAGTTACTGTTAGTGTCATTTTATGACCATTTCAGCATCTACCCAGTGACTTGCCCAGTGAAGGTGCTTAATAAATATTCGCTGATTTGGATTTGGAGACTATGGAAAGACCCTTTCATGATAGCAGAGGGCATACGGAAGAGTAGGCAAAGGATGACAGTTAAGGGCCAATTTCATCATTGTGCCTAGACGTGCATGTGCCTCACATGGTGAGAACACACAATTCACCAACAGGGCAGCATTCCACTCAATGACCAAGAAGAAAAGACCTCCACCCTTGAGATATCCCCTCCACATTTAGTTTCCCAGGCAGGTGAACTGACAATTGATCAGCATCTGATAATTTGGTCAGAGGCACAATCCTAGGGATCTTGACAAACAAGGGGCGTTGAAACAAGAAAATATACATATACTCTACTAAATGCAGGGCTGTGGTGTTCCTTTCCATGGACATGAACCTTAACCTCAAGAGCTGAGCGGACAGAAAGGTACCACCCCCACAGACCTTCCCATCCCTTGTGCCTGGGCTGGAAGACCACCAGCAAGGCTTGCCACATTCCAGCAAGAAGCTGTACTAACAAGGATACACAGGGAAATGAAACCCAGTTCTCATTCCTCCCATCAACATCAAATTTTTATTTCTTGACTAAATAGAAGCTCTGTTGAACAGAAGCAAAACGATTTTTTAAAAAGAAAACCAGAATGGAAATCATTTGCTGCCCTCTTGTGGGTGCTTTGGCATCCTGCTTTGCCAGTTGCTGAGACCAGAGACATGTAAAAGGGGGAAATGCACATGGTGCCCAAAAGCGCTGCTCGCCTCTGCAAAGGACCTGGAAAATCAGCACCTCCGTCTACTCCCACCCATCCTGCATGTGCCTGAATTCAGTCTAGTTCTGGCCTGGGTTTGAGGTACTCAAGGGAAGTCTGAGTTATATCCTTAGACTTGGAAGAAAATGTGAAGAAGAAGCAACAAAAAGTCTGACTTGTTATAGTGCTTATAATTTTCCTATGATGCAAATCTGGATTTGGGCTCCTGGTCTAAGCCTGGGTCAGCCAGGGGTGGTGGGAGGTGGGAGAGAGCTAGCAACATGAGGTGTTCCAAGACTAATCTTGAGGGTTACCTCTTCTCTAGAATAGTGGTGCTCAGGGCTCAGACTCACGATGAAATCCTGGACCAGATCAACTGTGAAACCAAACCAGTGTCCAGGGAGCAGAGGGGAGGCAAATCCACAATAAACAGCCTGAGCTGGGAGCAGATGCTGTGCTTCCCACCTCAGCCCTGTCCCTGATAGGCCAAGCAAGACTTTCAGCCCACCAGGATCTAAAAGAATTGTTTTTGTTTTCAGGAATATTCAAAGATATCCTCTCTAGCTTGGAATATGTCCAAAGTGTGTGTTGAAATTGCAGTTCCTCTAGAGATCACCCTGTGCTAATGAAAGATTTAAGATTTCCCTGTTAGCTGCTACATCATTTGCAACTTAACTAGTGACAGATAAATGAAACTGAATGGATTTTTTTTAAATTATTACATTCTCGGTGTATACATGAAATTTCAAAAATCTTACAGAAATGCAACAGCATATTCTAATAATCTAAGAAGAGGGGAACCTTAATAAAACAGTATTTTATTTGCTGTTATCTTTTTATTGATATATCACAATACAAAGGCTACTAATACTATTACTGGAGTAGTGGTTTTAAAGTAGCATTCATTCTGATCTCATGGGCATACCAATAGAAAATGCTGTTTCATGAGCATCCTTCATCACAAGATCACCATTGTTTTTATTCTAGGGTTGGCCTATGCAGAAATCGATCAGTGAATTTCTTTCTTTCTTATTTGATTGACTGTCCTAGCATTGCATAGCTACGGCTTCATACTAATAATTCCTCAAGTGGAGAACTCATTAAACACAGATCTGATTGTATCACTCACCTACCTGGAAACTCGTATGGCCCCATATTCTAGAGCTACAGTGCCCAATATGGTAGCCACCAGCTATGTTTGTCTATTTAAATTTATATTCTTATGCAGTAAAATTAAATCCCTTCATTGCACTAGTCACGTTTCAAATGCTCGCTAGCTACGTGCAGCTACCATATGGAACAGTGCAAATATTGAACATTTCTAAGATCGCAGAAAGTGCTCTCAAACAGGATATTGTTGAAAATCTTTGGCAAGGCAAACAAAGCTCTTTACAGCCTGGTCCCATCTGCCATCTTACTCTCCTCTCTGGCTTCTTCCTCCAAATATTCCCAATTCATGGCCCCCAGTACTATCACTCCTACCGATCTCCCTGGGATGTCTCCCTCTACTGCTCACCCCTGCTACCCGTGATCTACTTACTCATCCTTTAAGACCCAGGTTAAATATCACCTCCTCTTTGCAGCTTTTCATGATTCACTTTCTCCCATCACACAACAATAAGGTTCATTGATCTCTTGTGAGTAATTCCATAACTGTTTATTTTTTATAAAATATTTATTGTCAATCATTCTTAATAATATATGTTACTAATATATAATATATTTGATTATAAAATATTTTATCTTTTATCAATATTATTTAGAAATTGGGGAAACTATTATTTTTAAAATAAATGTGAGCTTTGATTCCACCCTAATATGAAATACAGCTCTCAAAAAATACCTCCAAAAAACATCTTCAGGGTCAGAATGGTCTGAAAGAAAGAAAATTGAACTAGAAAATGGGAAGCCTGGGGTCAAATCCTGGCTCTGCTCTAACTAGCTGTGTGATCTGAGGCAAGTCACTAAATCTTTCAGTTTTCTCATTTATCAAATGAGGATTTGGGTCTGGTGAGCTCTGAGTCTTTACGGGACCTCTATCTAAACGGGGAACCAACACAGGGGTGGTGAAATTAGAGAATCAGAACTCCCTGTTCTTCATAATGAAGTTTCAGGAAACTGAACCTAAATCTCTGCTTATTCTACCCCCAACTCATACATATCAAGCTGGATAACTCCACGAGCTGTTGCCTCGGGCAAGCCACCAGAGCCACCAGATTCGTACAGCCAAGTCAAGATTCACACTCAGTGGCAATCTACCTAGGGCTGGGTTCTGACTTGCTGTTTATGATTAACTTTCAAATACTAGAGCTGCGGTCCCCAAACCCGGGGACAAGGATCAGAACCAGTCTACAACCCACCAGGAACCGGGCCGCACAGCAGGAGGCAAGTGAGCGAAGCCCCACCTGCACCCACAAATGCTCCTCATCGCTGGCATCAGCGCCCGACCCCCCCAAACCCCCAGCCCCGTCAATTAGCTGGCGGCATCAGATCTTCACAGGAGCGCAAACCCCACTGTCCCACTGCAAGCTGTGCATGGGAGGGATCCAGGTTGCGTGCTCTCCATGAGAACCCAACGCCTGATGATCTGAGCACCCTCATTTCCATGGAAAAACTGTCTTCCATGAAACAGGTCCCTAGTGTCAAAAAGATTGGGAACTGCTGTTAAATTGGGGGCCTTTAAAGGTACTAAAAGACTCAAAATTATACTAATCAAGTCAAATGTTTCTAGCCCCCAGAGTCTGTTGATCTGGCTGTCTCCTGAGATGTTGAGGACTCAGCTCAAATGTCATCTTCTCAGAAAGGTGTTACCTGACCGTGCACCAGCCCCAGTCCTTCTCCTTCACACTAACTCCTTTTGTGTTCTTTATAATGCTTACCATTATCTTTCTTGTTTGTTTCCTTGTCTATTGTGCCCATATACACACTAAAATATAAGCTCCATCAGAGCAGAACTTTCTCTCTCTTATTCCCCAAGGTTTCCCTAGCACCTGGAATAATGACTGGTACATGGTAAACACATAATAAATATTTGATGAACGAATGAACAAATGAGGTCAGCTCCCAATACCATCACTCTTATTGATCTCCCTGGGATGTCTCACCCCCACTACATGTGATCTACTTATCCTTTAAGACCCAGGTTAAAAATCACCTCGTACAGTATAATCAAATTTTGCACTGTCTTTAAAGCTCTCACTGTTCAGTTGCTCTTCAGCACTGTGTAGCTGTTGGAGAAAAACTCCTATACTGCCCTGACCTTGCACTGTTATATACTAATGAGGCTATATTCTCATATACTCAGTAAACACACTTTCTTCCTTTGTCATTTTCTTTATACTATGCTATGCCTTTAGCAGGAATCACTGGGGATAACGAGGTTATAACATGTTCCCTTCACTGGGAAGTCTGGGGCATGGGAGCTAGGTCCCAGAGGTTCTGTGCTTATGCAACAAAACCCTGCACTTCTTACTACATGACCCAGAGCATAGTGGGAGGACGACGACAACCAAAAGTGGGAGGGGCAGAAACTAAGGCAGTTCCAGGGACCTCAATGGCACTAAAGTTGGAGCAATTAGATTCTTTTCCCAAGAATTTTGAAAAGTAGAATGGAAAGACCCAGAGACTGGGAGTCACCTATCTCTAGAAAACATCATGAACACTTAGCACTGAATCATTCATTGTGAAGTTTTATCGTCCCATTCTTCCTTTAGCTCCATGAGCTACAACAGAGTTCTTGAATTGACTCCTATTGCTTATAATCAAATGAATCTTAACTGACTCAAGACAAGGTACACTCCATTCCACTCTGCAGCACATGACTCTGTCACTTAATATTTTATTTGGCAGATATCCCTGTAACAGTATGGATACTTAATTACAGCCAAAATAAATTTACACATTGATCAAAGTTGGCTGTTCACCAGTAGGAAGCTGTTAGTACACTGTGAAGTACAGGAATCTGGGTGAAACCAGCAATCCAGAAAGAACCCAGATTGCCAGGGGAAATGGTACAAGACCAAAATGACCAAATTTTATGAGAATATCTATAAAGACCTAAATTAATGTTGTAGTCATCTACATAATCAGGTAAGAGGAGCTAGAAAGATCTGGCTTCTTGGCAGATTAAATGGAAGAGACCTCAGGGTTTCAGCTGAACCAAATCTCAGGGTAAGCCAACACTTTATGAGCACAACACAATGAGCACTAATAAATTGATAAACTCCTCAGATCACAATAGGTAATAATGATTCTGCAGTTTGTGTAGATTAAATATTATTTGAAGTATTGTGCCTAAGTCCATTGTCACCCTACAAGGATGACACTGGCCAGAGATCATTCTGGGGAGTGCTATAAGGTAATGAGAGATGTGTAAACCCTGTGACACGAGGAACAATTAACAGAACTGGGGGTGGGGGGGGTGTTTGGCTTAGGAGAGGAGAGGCTTAAGAGAGTCCAATTATTTCATCACATATTTGAAGAGCAAGCATATGAAAGAACGTCTTCATTCTAACTCTGGAGGACAGAAGCAGGATCAGTGGAAGAAAATGACAGGGAGGCAGAACTGAATCTAGAGAGTAGCTTGCTTTCAGAATTCTCCAGCAATATAGTAATACACCTAGCCAAGAAGTGGGCTCTCCTCCCTGGAAATATCCTCCAACAGTCTATTTCAGGATATTTAGAAAGTACTTCTGTGCTAGATGAACAAACGACACCTTCGCTCACTGTCTGGGGACTAGGGCAAGTAAGTTCATTTTGTGGGGGGCTTTTCAGCCTCACTTAGAAGAAGATAAAACTAATCAGATGGTTCAAGGCCCCTTGCATTGCAGAATTCTGTAACTTACAAGAGAGAGGGAACAGAATATTGGAGGTGGAGGAAGGGTGGACTCACAGACAGCAGGAAAGAGGAAGGAGGAGAGGGCAGGGAGAAAGTGGTCTGCAGTTAGAGGAAAAAGAGGAGACTGATCAAAGACCAGGGTAAATAGTTTTCAAGAAGGAAGAAAAAGCATAACCAGAGTCACGAAAGAGGAGAGAAAAAAAAAAAAAAAAAGAATCAAAACAGAAGAAGGAGAAAGGCCAAAAGAAAATAGTGAGGTTCTGCCTTTCCCCAGTCCTCCCTGGATCTGTTTAATAGCTCCATCCTCGCCTTCTTTATTGTTCAGCTATTTTGATAAATTTCAACTGGCATTAATGTAAAGCATATGGTTAATACCATAGTTTTAACTCCCAATTCAATTTTATTACTAAAGGAATCTTTTTTCTCCAAACAAGGATTTCTCTGAGACTCACTGCATTTTCCCTTTATATTCATCACATATTAAAGGTTTCTAGAAGCCCCTAAATTTCCCATTTATGCTGATGTTCCCATTTGGTATGCTGAAGGTACTTCATTGCCATTCGTTATGAATGAGCTACAACAGTATTGCAACAGCGCTCAGCAAACAGCTCCTGACTTTCAGGTGTCGTTACATGCAAGTTAAACTAAATGGATGAATTTTTAGCAAGAATAATGTAGTTCATGTTGACATTATTCACAGCTTTCCCAAGAAGACAGGTATTAATCAGACAACACTCGTATAGGTCTCGGTATATAAATATTTGGGCGTCTGGCTAAACAGTGCCCTAACCTTTAAAAGGCATATAGACCTTATGCTTTAAATAGGATCATCAGTATAAAGGGCAATTAAGGACAAATAAAAGGAAGAACTTCTTTGCACAGAAGTATGGATGTATATGGAACCTATTATCTCAAGAGTTTGAACAGCATAAAAATAAAAATAAGTCCAAGAAGGATTTAAATAAGTCAGCAATTGCAAAGTTCCGTGGAAATCTTCCTTCAAAATCATGTATGCATTTGTCTCTTCCCTTCTATTGCCACTGTCCCCACAATGAACAACATTTTATTATTGAATCACACAAGCAAAAGTTTGTAAAAATTCAAAAACTCAGGTGTATTTTCCGGAAGTTTTTAATCTCAAAAGTGGGCTATGGTATACAAGAAGAGATTAATAGAAAAGGGTACAGGCACATGCTAGTTGCTAAGCGAACGGATGGACAATAATTGCCTCAGAAGTTAAGGAGAAGGGACTGTTTCTCAGGGCTAGAAGACTTCTTGGAGAAGGATAAACTTGATATGGCCACACTGCATAGAATGGGTACAGATAAGCAGACAGGATGAAAACCCCACAAGCTAAGCCAGGAAGTCAACCAAGAATAAGGCACAATTTTGAGCAAATCATCTGTCTGGATGGAGAACAGATAACTTCCCTGAATCATAATTTGGGAATAAATCTCTGAAAAATTTACCCTTTAGTTTTGGCATTAGATGTGAAACTTCTTTTTTTTTTTCTTGAGACAGGGTCTCACTCTGCTACCTAGGCTAGAGTGCAGTGGGGCCATCTTAGCTCACAGCAACCTCAAACTCCTGGGCTCAAGTGATCCTCCCACTTCAGCAGGACTACAAGTGCGTGCCACCACACTCGGCTGATTTTTCTATTTTTTTATAGAGACAGGGTCTCACTATGTTGCTCAGGCGGATCTCGAACTCCTGGCCTCAAGCAATCCTCCTGCCTCAGTCTCCCAAAGTGCTAGGATTATAGGCGTGAGCCACCACACCTGGCCTAGATGGAAACTTCAATAACTAATCTTTCCCAACACATTCCACTTAGGCTAAGGGGCACCTATCAGTCAATTTCCAAGCCAGGCCCCTTGACAGTCCCCTAAGCCCACCAGCCAGATATCTTCTCACATATACATATTTTAATATTCTCATGTTTAAAATAATCTTATTTAGTCCCTCCAAATCACTAGCACAGAAGAGAACATAAGGTGACTCATAAAAATCTGTTGATTGATTAACTGTGTGATTGATTTTTACATATGGGTGTTAGTTTCATTTCAGATTGTTAAAAGAAAAGGACATTTGCAAATATTCCCACATGCTAAGGGGATATCCTCTGAGCACCTCAGAATCTCACTTCAGAGAAAAAATAGAGGACTAGATTAACTAGTTAGTTGGAACAACGAAGAATTTTCTCTTATTTTGCAGTGGCAAAGACAGACATAGGATATCATGAGAAGGAACAGAACAGGTGGGGTTGCCTGGAGCACAGCCCTCATGACGAGTGCCTCCTGCATGGAGCCCGAGAATAGATGCCAGAGTCCTGCCCATTCGTGGCTCGCTACAGACTAATGACCACCAACCCACCTAGAAAGTTATTTGTTTCTCTTTCACATATATGTGCTACATTTTATAGGATATAAAATTGAGACTATGCCTTCACCTTCAACTGGGGTCCCAAGATAATCGGCACCAACTAATCCCACTTTCCTCAGTGAGGTCTTGAACAACGTGAGCAAGTCTAGCAGAAATGGGTGAGGCCTGGGGAGGTTTCCAGTCACCTCAAGCTTAGTCAATGAGGCTTGGTGGAGAGCTCTCCATTTGGGTGAATAAGTCTACATTTTAGCATAAAGAAAAACAGACATAATAGCAGCATCTTACAGACTTTGCCCAAGAGGACTTTTGGAAGAGTGCTAGAATTTTAACCAAGGGGCAAGAGCAGAGTCATAAGCGGTCAGCTGGAGGAGATGCATTTGCCTACATCATGGGAGCTGCCAGGTGATAGATCCCCAGTAATAGGATGTCTCCAAAGGGCCCATGAAAGCACCCACAAGAGAGTCATCTTTAAACATCTGCAAATGTCTGCAACCATTTTGGTGGCAGGACAGTTAAACATTCCTTCTAAACTCCTCTCCCTTCCTCTGTTCTGAAAGGATCAGAATCTGTGGCTAGCTAATGCAGGCATGGGGTAAGATAGAGGTAGGAGGTAGAAGTTGACAGAGGAAAGAAAATAAAAGTACCTTGCCCTTCCTCTGATGGAGATCTAAGCAAAGCAGGGGAGCAGCTTCAGTGTCGAATGAAATTCAGAGTTTTGATTATTACACTTGACAGGAAGGATGTATTAATAACAGAATTACAACTGTTTTGAGGTGCTAAGGAGATCCTCAGCTTTTCATTGTCCAGGAGTGAGCAGATAAATAATGAGGTTTGCCCGAAATTTCATCCAACATAGGGGAAAAAAATGAGCCCCACAGAGTGACTCTGCAGGGACAGTTACTTAAAAATACAATAGATTGCATTATAATTGTACCTGACATGTCTGCTTTTATATATATAAGACAGCATAGGAAAAAGGGCTAAAAAAATAGTATATTACTATGAATTCAAATTCTCACTACCAGGAAAGAGTTGCAGCAAAAGAAGGAAAAAGGAAAAGAAGATGACTTATCTCCTACCTACCAGGAATTTCTCCCTCTGTCTTTGTGTACAGAGATCAGACTAAAGCCATACATGCTAGGACCTAAGCAAAGAATGTACCACTAACCTCACTCTGCTTCACACAGGATGCAAAAACTGAAAGCTAAAAGGAACGAACTTTCAAAACCCCAAAAGAAAGCCATTCACAGAGTGTTAATATATATAGTCTCATTAATAAGTTAAATATCCAGTTAATACATAGAAACAACATAACACAAAGAAAAAGGTGAATGTACCTAACACTAGAGGCTTCAACAAAAAAAATTTATTGAGTAGTGAAACAGTGCAGGAGTGAAGAAAAGCATAGTGCCAACCATGGGCAGGATTTGGGATTCAGATCCACGGTCTATGTGTGTCAAGGAAACAGGAGCTATTTGAATTATGGGGCTATAATTCCATCGAGGGATGCTGAGGACTGCATAAACCACTTGAGCCTACAGAAATTACTACCCCATATTTCAGTCACCTGTGATTTGTTCTATGAGTAATTTATTGGCTGCCTTTGCGCAGTATGTCGTATCGAACTTGAAACTCAGGATATTTCTTTAGAATTTGATTTGCCTTTTACCTGAGAATCTGTCCATTCCTGTAACAAATCTTTATTGAGCATTTACTACATCTACCGTGCTGTGGGAGAAGTGAATTGCACGATCCCCTTTGGACCTCCAGCTGCTGCAGGCTTTAAGCCCTTAAAGCTACTCAACACCAGAAATCAGACATCCTACAGCCAGTTAGGGAGCCCTGCCCTACCTGGAGAGTAAATACCCATCAACCACAAAAATAAAACAAATGTTTAATGAGAACTCAACCACAAACATTTTGGGGTGGGGTTCCAGAGTGCTCCATCCTCATAACTCTGTCTAGGCAGTTTCCCAGGGATCCACTCATATCAAAAAACTGCACAGTGACTTTGGAGAGCTGCTTTGAAGGAGAAAAGGGGTGACTTAGTTGGTGCTAAGACGTAGGTGCATACACCCAATCAACCCACACCACCTGCCTCCAAGTAGCTAGCATAATGCCACCGAGCGAAACCTTTCGTTCCCTTCCACAGATGCACTCCCATGTCCATTTTGACCTTTTTCAGACACCTCTTTGCCTCCTTTACCCCTTCAGTGCTAATGTTATTTACCTATATAAGATGCTGGTGGTGGAGAGAGAGTCGTTGACAGTGTGAGTCATCTCAGGAAGATGAGAACATACCAGAACTTTACACTTATCAGAATTCTGGTTATGTGGTCTGTGGACAACTATTAATATTTCTTAGACATCCAGTTTTCTGAAGGTCTTTTGTGTTTTGTTTTTTGGTTTTCTGTTTTGTTTTTTTGTTTTTTGTTTTTGTTTTTGAGACAGAGTCTCACTCTGTTGCCCTGGCTAGAGTGCAGTGGCATCATCATAGCTCACTGCAACCTCAAACTCCTAGGCTCAAGCAATCCTCCTGCCTCAGCCTCCCAAGTAGCTGGGACTACAGGTGTTTGCAATGATGCCTGGCTTATTTTTCTATTTTTAGTAGAGACAGGGTCTGGCTCTTGCTCAGGCTGGTCTTGAACTCCTGGCCTCAAGCAATCCTCCCACCTTGGCCTCAGAGGGCTAGGATTACAGGAGTGAGCTACCACGCCTGACGCTGAAGGTCTTTTGAACCAATGGAAAACACGTTTCTTCCTTTCTATGCTAGAAAGAGCGCACATCTGGAGGTGTTATGACTCGGAAAAGTAAGTTAACTTTCGGTACTACAAGGGCAGGAGAACAACAGCAAAAGGCACAGAGCCTAGAAAGTCACTTGCAAGAGGCATCCCTGTGTTTCTGGAAGGCCTGGGCTCGATGGACTCTCTTTACTCTGGAGTCCAAATCATCTTATTATCAGCATATACCTTTTATCAGAGTTTTGTACTCATGCCTTACCTTCTATTGAAGGTAGGGTCAGTGCCTGGTTACTCTTTATTCCCACCACTGTATTAATCAGAGTTCTCCAGAAACAGAACCAATAGGTATATATAGATAGATGATTGATTGATTGATTGATAGATAGATGAGACAGACAAAGAGAGGGAGCTTATACACTATTACGGAGGCTGAGAAGCACCATGGTCTGCTATCTGCAAGCTGGAGACAAAGGAGACCCAGGGGAGCTGATGCTGTAAATCCCAGACCTCGAGAGGAGAAGATGAGATGACGTGTCCCAGCCCAAGCAGTGAGGCAGGGCAAACAGGGGCTAATTCATCCTCTCCACCTTTTATTAATATTCTGTTCAGGTCCTCAACAGGTTTTATGATGCCCAACCACGTTGGGGAGGGCAACCTACTTTGCTGAGTCCACCAATTCAAATGCCAATCTCATCCAAAACACCCTCACAGACACACTCAGAAATAATGTTTAATCTTGGCATCCTGTGGCTTGCTCAAGTTGACACATAAAATTAACCAACATAACTAGCGTTAACAATAGTATGCCATGTATTTTCGAATAGTTAGAAGGAGAATATTGAATGTTCCAACACAAAGAAATGATAAATGTTTGAGATGATGGATATGCTAACTACCCTGATCTATGAACAACATTATATGTATCACATCACTGTGTACCCCATAAATTTTAATATGTACAATTATTATGTGTTAATTTAAATTTTTTTTTAACTAAAAAAATTTAAAAATTAAAAAAACAGAGGGAGGGGGCAATGTGGCCGACTAGAGACATCAGTTGCCAGATTGTCCCAAAAAGAAGAAAAAGTTTCAGGTGAAAAGGCAGAGCCCAGGTGAAATACTAAGGGGAAAGCACCATAACTTACCGTTACCGGAGATCCCATGGGAAGAAGTTGCAGAGTCAAACAAGAAGGAACAAGACTTTGGCAGAGACCAGCCTCCGAAGGGTTCAGAGTCCTGTGGAAAGGGTAGGTGGGCGACATGGTTTGGATGTTTGGCCCTCCAAATCTCATGTTGAAATTGGATCCTCAGTGTCCGAGGTGGGGCCTGGTGGGCCATGGGGACAGATCCCTCATGAACAGCCTGGTGCCCTCCCCACAATAATGAGTGAGCGCTCACTTTATTAGTTCACACAAGAGCTGGTAGTTTATTTAATAAGAAAGGCCTGACACCCCTCCTCCCTCTTCTTGCGCCTTCTCTCTTCATGTGACACACCTGCTCACCCTTCACCTTCCGCCTTGATTGGAAGCTCCCTGAAGCCCTCACGAGAAGCAGATGCTGGCACCATGCTTCTTGTACAGCCTGCAGAGCCAGGAGCCAAATAAACCTCTTCTCTTTATAAATGACCCAGCCTCAGGTATTCTTTTATAGCAACACAAAACAGACTAACACAGTGCTTACTTTTCCTCCCCTTGTACCTGCGGCAGTCTTCCAGCTTCCAGTCTGTCAGAGAGCCCTTATACCCTGACGAATCCAGACACTGCTGCCTGCAGCAAACTGAGAGCTTCCTGGGAACAGAGCGGCAGGCGGTGGGCCCACAAAGGCTTACTGCCCCCACCACAGACCCAAGCTGAGACAGCAGGCGCCATATTGCTCATATACATGCTGGGCGCCTCTATCCTGCCAGGGAAGTCACAGCCCCTCAGTCTCCCTGTCACTGAATCCCAGAACCCACTTGGACTGTGACAATCACAAAGGAACAGGGAGAAGACACAGGAGAGCAGCATGATTCCCAGAGTTCTCACCTGTAGGGCGGGCTACCCTAAGGGGACTGAGAAGAGCCGTGAATGATCTTTAGGACAAAGGCAGGCAGAATGTGCACTCTCCTGCAGCTGAGAGCCCCAGGCTCATGATCTGGAGTTGTCTGCCCCCCTCCCAGTAGAGACACAAGGTTCACTGCAATACGTATATGTGGGAAACACTTAGTAATAAGATTTGTATTTCTAAAACCTTGCTGTGAATCTCCGACCACAGCAACTTGAGCATACCATGGCCATATTATTATACCTTATGCAAGTTTACTTCCCCAAGCCTCTTTCTTCATCCGTAAAATGGGAATCATAATTACTTTATTGAAGAAGTGTGAAAACTGAGGCAATATTTATAGAAGGGGAAATTGGTCTATTGTAAGACTAACCTCAATAAAGGTCTTAATGTGTGTTCCCCGCGCTCCCTCTCCTCTTCCTTCTCTCCGCCAGTGGTTATCCCTCTTCCCAATGCTCTGAGGGGCACACTGGGCATGAAGTAAAAGCAGGAGAGGGTAGGCAGCACATTCCAGAGACCTCTTTTTCTTCTTAAAAATCACTTATTTGAAATTCTATGAGAAAGTTATATGCCTAAAAAATTCATTACCTCTGTTTTAATTATACAAGAACCTTACAACTAAAATATTCTCCCAATCATCTAAGAGGCCACCACTTAACAGTAAATAAGATGCAAAAATTTCAGATTTTCCCCATGGATATAAAATTTAAACATTCAAATTTGTGAAGGGAAGCAAATTGGAATAAAGACATTCACAGCAAGCTATTTCATATCCATTAGTTGTCATTTACACATCAAATACATACAGCATTAAGACCAAATATACAGAATTTCCACATTTATATACAGTAATCAACATAGTGCACAATTCAAATCTATCTTACAATCAAGTGTACAAGTTTAAATATGGCTTTATAAACTACTAACAACAACTCTGCTAAAGTAACTCATAGGTCCAGAAATAATTAAAATGCCACCTCCACATCGGGGTCCTCTTTCAGCAAGATCCTACTCATTGTGTTTGCAAAACAGATGGTATAGGTAAATGTTTCTAGGCAGTGTCCACCCATCAGCCCGCAAGCAGCTGAAATGTGGGTTCAAATAATGCCAACACTGGCCCTTCCTAGATGAGATATCTGAAAATAAATCCATACATCTTCCACACATTTGGAGACACGAGGTTATAAACAAATAGAAGGAAGACATAGAATCAGTGGAATGATGACCACCAGGCATTATCAAAACATTCTTTACATGTTGGTGCTGAAATTCTCAGGCAATACATCTACACTCTCTCTTTGCATTATTTGGGCCCCCTCCCTTTCTCTCTTGTTTTGCAAATTATTATATAGTGGAGTCTTTCAGGAATTTTCCAGGCATTCTAGATTAAGTGGTCCCAAAAAGCAGAATTAAAAAGAATACTCTTAAAGGTGACATCTAATTGTTCACCCTTCTCTTCCCCTAACCAAAAACATCTATTTTAAGTAAAAATAATTAAAGACCTTACCCTAAAATCATGCATCCATGCCTATTTTATATCCGCTTTGCCACAAATGTTACACACATTCTCTAATCAATTACAGCTTTCGAGGAGCCACCTCAAAGACCCCTTGTCTCGTTTTCTAAACCATATTGAGTACCAGAAAATATACTTTTTAAATTTCTATGTTTGCTATGATTTATAATGTATATATCAGTACAGCAGTATATACATATACAGCAGTGTATACATATATACATATGTATATATCATAAATAAACACACTGAGGGGCATGCTCAGAAAGTTTCACTGATGGGGTGAATGAGCACAGAGGTTTGGAGACCACTGCCTAAACAGGAATGATTTGGTGTGTCTCCAAACATTCAAAGGACTTCTCTAAAACAAAAGGTACATTACTTTGTACATTTTATATTTATAAAATGGAAAACATGTGCCACAAACACTTATGAGTGACTAGAAGAAAATTCCAAAATCAGAGGAGTAAACGTATTGGGGCCAGCCCCTCCAAGGTGCCTTTTTCAAGATCTCAGGCCTAGTTTCAGGTGGGGCAATCCAGGGGCACAAGAATAGAAATTAAGGTAAACATTACTTCGATGCTTCCGGCACCTGCTGCTTATATATCCATGAACAATCCTTCCCTACATAGTTTGTTTTTTATGTATAAACCTGGACTTTTTATAATTTTTGTAAGATGCCACCACCTAGAAAACTTTCAGAATGCCTGACACATCCCTACCCCAATCAGTTGCTTGAAGCCCTGGCGTTTGTTACTGTTTCGGTCTCTCCTCCCACTCAGGGAAATTCTAACGCCAACCACATGAAGGACTCAGACCTTCATTGTCCCAACCATCACCATGAAGAAACTATCACACTCAACAACATTGAGTTATCAGACATTTGGCATGATGTCGATCACTGGGGAAAAAACATATGTTTACAATAAGCATGATCTGATCCCACAAGGCTTATTACTTGAGAGAAAAGCATTTTGACAGGAATAACATAAACATGTCACCCCGACTAAAGTAGAGATCCCTCAAAATTTGAGCACTGTCTGTAGTCTTATTGCTGCCAAAAACTTTCAGGTATAATTTGCTAAAGGTAAAAATACAACCATTTGGGCATGGTGCATGTTTTAATCACTAAGCATGATCTCTAGTTGGAAGGGAAAAGCAAATATGAAAATCACTTTCAATTCTCAACTATTAAAGGGGAAAGTCCATAGATTGTCTTTTTAAAAGAGGAGAGAGTAAATATCCAGAGTATTCCTCTTTTCTAGCCCTCCTATGAACAATTATATTATATTCCCGCTGCTATCTGCTTAGCCACTGTGAATTAACATGGCAATTCAGAAGCTGAATCCTATATTTTAAAAAGCTATGGAGTAATTTTTTTTGATACAATGGTAAAGGAGGAGAAAAAAGTTTAAACATTACTGATAAATGAAAGTTATTCTATTCCAGAGCAACAAAATAAAAATAAATGCTTGCCAATAGGGGATGGGAGGTGAATTAGTCACATTTAGCAATATTACTTTTTATAAAATTAATTGATTATGATAGATATATATTGCTCTACAGTTCATGGATTGTTCACAAATGCAAGATGGCCATTAAGTTCATGGCTGAAATTATTTAGTTGTGTACAGAACAGCAAAGTACTGTATCCGTCTTTTATCCTAGATGACTTGTTTCCCCACTGAAATGATCAGGAGTTTGGTGCCCGGCTCTACCACGTCCATAAGTGATTTGGTTTATTATTGCAATGGTCCCCTTAATTCATCTACCAATTTGACAATTTAAGGCAAGAATTCTCATGAAATTTGATCATTCTAGTTTATCATGGTCTAGCCAGCAGCAGGAGTTTTTGAGAGTGCAGGTTCAGGAGCAAGTTCCCTGCTGTGGCAAGAGCTAGAATGTTGAGGAGGTCACACTATCAGCTCCAAAACAGCTGAGTTCCTTTCCTTTAAGCTACATTTCATTACCCTCCATAACCATCTGTAAGAGGCAAGCCAATATGTTGCTGGGTCAACAATCTTATCTTAAAGATTAAGGAAACTTGAACATCTTTAAGATATTCTTGAAAGTCAAAGACCAACACCTAAATTCCTGGTAAGGAACTCAAATGAGGAAAACATCCCACAGAGGTTTGCTTCTACCCCTGTACCTGAGCAAGAGTCCTATAGGCAAGAGACATCTCTCTGCACACCCACCAAGGGGATCCTTTTGAACTTTGCAAGCTCCATCCAGACCACTGGAAGCAACTTAATAAAGGTCAAGCTCTTCGCAATCACATGCAACTGATCCTTGGAACTGTTAAAAATGGGTTGTCAGAGCTCAGTGTTTAAACTCAGAAGTATTTGTCACTGAATATACTTTCCTCAGTTCTTGTGTGACTTGAATAGCACATAAAGGAGAACACGAGATCCGGGATCATAGTCAGGAATAATAAAAATAACTTCAGTCTGTTTAAAAAAGAAAAAAAAGGAAGAGGAATAACCTGAGTTGTTCCCTATCAACAAAAGGCACCAACCTTTTATCGGAAATACACTCAAACATTGCTCTATGAACGAATGAAGGAAAACAGGAAAACCTGATTGTGCAGATCTGTCTCCTGCAAGGAAAAATCCAGCCTGTCCTGTCCCACCTGAAGCCCCAGGCCAGTTGGCCTCCCATACAGAAGTGCTGGGTTTCAGGGCTGAAATGAAGCTCACTTGGCCCTGAACTCATTTTGATAAGTCAACCTTTTGAGTGGTTAAAAGATAAACAACTATAACAACAACAATAAAACCTTACCAAATTTCAAACCTCTCAAAACGATATTTTCTCAATGTAAGACAGCTCTTCTTTCTTCCCTTCTGTCACTCAAGACATACTCAATGTGGATAATAACAGAGATTACTTTTGCTTGCACGTCCCCTGCCAATATCTCCTCTCTGGACATGTTAAAGACAAGAACAAACACTGTCAACAGTAACATTTAAAGATTCTTTGGAACAAGACTTCTTCAACAGGGGTCCATGAACCTCCTAAGAATCCATGGATAACTTCAGGAGGTCTTTAAATCTCCTGAATTTATATGTAAAATTTTATATATTTACATATGTGTGTCTTTTGGGGAAAAGGGTATAGGACTTTCGTTAGATTATCAGTGGAGTACCTGACAGAAAAATTAAAAATAAAAAATCACTATAGTGATTTATAGCGTGTGGCTGACTTTCTGAGCTTATCTTTTCCATGCAGACTTCAGGGAAAGGAAATGATGAGTGTTTTGTCTTTAGAGGAAGAGATGATAATGAGCTGGGAAAGCTTCATGCAGAACTGAGGAAACTGGGCCTTGAGAGATGAGGATGATTGGGCCGGTGGAGAGGAGGATAGGGTATTTCAAGAGAGGGATTGGCAGGAGCAGAGGCCCAGAGGTGGGGGGCATATGAAGCTTGCTTAGGCAACGGCAAAGTATCGACCTAGCTGTACCGGTGGCTCTCGTGGAAGAGCCATGGGAGACGAGGTGAATAAAGTGAGCATCCCAGGCTCTAAGGAGTAACCCCCATCCTAAGGCAATGTGGCACCCCATCAGGGCCAGAGAGCTATTTAGAAAGATTACTCCAGTGGTGGTGGGTGAGATGGATCAAGGAAGTGGCCAAGCATGTAAAAGATGCTATTGTAGAATTTCAGGCAAAAGAGGATGCCCTGAAATCAGAGTTCTATGTCTGTTCTGTTTACCACTCTATACCCAGTGTGGATCAGGGCCAGGCACAGGGTAGGTGCTCGGTAAACATTCAGTGAGTGAGGGATGGACATGCATTCTTCAAAGAAAGAATGTCCTGAGAAAGAATGAGGAGTCTTGGCAATTGGGAAATCCAGCTTGCTGTTATTCACAGAGCCTAGCAATGCCTTGCACAGAGGAGACACTGAAGAAAGGTCTCTTGAATTGGCCTGAACCAGGCTGACTAGACATGGGGATGAGAGTGAGGGAGGATTCCAAGCACACTCTGAGAGAGGCTGGGGGTGTGGTGGTTCTATGAACATGGAGTGACTTCTCAGAGAGTGCAGGTTTTATAAGAAAACCAAGCCAAGATGGTGTAATGGAAAGGACCACCTAGGGCAAGGTGAAAGACCTCATTTGTAGGTCCTGCCCTCCAAATAAGTGTGCATGTGACACTGAGCCAATACAGGGCTTCCTAGAGCTAATCCTCAGGCCAGCTACACATTTCCATGATTCTACACTTTCTCCCAAACAAATCCAGCCAAGACCCATGAGACTAAAATCCTTAGCACTTCCCTTCCTTGAACCCTAGCTATTTCACAAAAACATATCCTAACGGCTTAGTATGCATGGGCAGGGCTCACATGAGGACTAGACTGCAGTAGTGATTCAAATCTGAGCTGTTCTAAGTCTGTGATTGGTCTCCTGGGTGGCCCACGGCTTTGGTAGCATCACTATTCAGAATTCATGTAACAACGACAAAATGGTAAACTCTAACAACATAGATGATCTCTGCATAAATTCACATATCTGTTCTGATGGATAGTAAAGCATACTTCTGCTGCTCATTAATCTTGGTGAGTGGGGGTGGGATGCGGGTAAAGGGAGGCAGATACAGGAGCAGAATTTATTTGCACAATGAGAAGTATGAAAGAACAGGTGGCTTGTGGGTGTTTTGTCCAACACAAAACATCTGTTAACATTGTCAAGTTACTTTCCAGCAAAAAAGAAAAACAGAACTTGAGCAAGTGAGCCAGGTAACAAAAACGTCCCCTAATTTCTTGCTGTTGTTTTTTCTTGTAAGTAGCACCAGTACATCAAATTGGAGAAGAATTCGAATCTGGGTAGCTTAAGAATGAAGTACATAAAATTAAAGCTCTCCCAATAAAAACCTACACCATGGTGATTTTGCCTTGGTGATTTTGTTCCCATAACCCATCTTGGGGAAGTAAAGCTGGGGTATATCCTAGTGTTCTAAATTGAGCCGACACCCACAAAATGTTGAGTGCCCGGTTGCAAGCCATCAGGCCAGTACCCAAGACTCCAGGTGGCAATGTCCATTCACACATCTGTGGGAGCTACTTGGATGGAATGTATTGTTTTACAACTTCACTTTGAAAACTGGCTCCCCACATATTGCCCTCCAAGTAATGCAAAAGAAAAAAACATATATGAATCTCCATACTCAAACTTAATCATTCTTGGAGTGAAAATGCATCGCACTTGGTGCTATACACTAGGAATAAACTATAGGGAAAATTTCAAATACATTTCTTTGCAGCTGAGGGTGGGAAAGGGGCAACTCAAGTCTTTGTGGAAACAGATCTACAGTCCACCTGCTCATCATATGTACTTTGCAGTCCAAGAGTTTCCCTAGTCACACAGAAGTGCCACCAGCTGGCCTTAGAACACACTCACCAGAGAGAGGAGACGCAAACAGCCCTCCCAAGTGCTGCTGGACACTCAAACCAAGCTGATCCATTCACATCTTCTCCCCACATTCTCATTAGGCCTCTTAAATAGGAATGGCTATAATAAGATATTACCAGTTAAATTTTCTGTGGAGTAAGAATTTCTAACTTAGGGTATCTCAGCATTTATTCCCAGATACATATGCCCTACACAGTTGCTTAATTGGCAGACAGCCTCAAAAACTCTCCCCCCTTTATCTCTTTGTGAATCCACAGTAGTCTTTTAAGATTGTTTAGCAAAAGCCATATTCCAAGAGAGTTTTTCAAGTAAAGTGCATGAATTTCTCAGAAGTTCCCATCTTTTAAGAAGTGCCTCTTTAACCCCATAACCAGCAATCCTTACCCAGTCAGTCAAAGCAAAGCAGTTTTGTCTGCAATTGTAAATCTTAACACTGGCTCTCCTAGTCCAAATCCACAGCCATCACGCAAGATCCTTCCCCCATATTTCCCTGGAAAACGCTCTAAGTCAACAAAAACTATGTCTTCAAAGATACGGTGCATTTGAAAATACAGGTAACCCAACAGTTCACGTGTTCTATGGGGAGGGAGAGGGGGACAGGGAAAGGATGGAAGGAACATTAAGATTTGTCCTTGGCATTGCCCTCCTCTTACCAGGCAATGGCTGAAAACACCAGGAAAGTTGCATCAATAAAACTGCATACAGTCTATCACTGCACGGAATGCTTTGATACAAGTGACATGATCCTCTTCCTACTTCATCTTTTCAATATATCTTTGCAAGGTTTGTTTTCAAAAAGATATTACAAGTTGGCAAGCTTCTGCTTACAAAAACAAATAAAATACTTCCTCTTCACCTCTATTAAACCCACCATATTCCTGAGATTTATTCTCTCCACACAAATCAAACACAGGCAACTTAACACTCTGGAATCAACAAAGAACAACATTCCAGTGTGAGTTCAGGCAATCAAAGGAACACTTTTCTGCAAATACACAGTAGACTTGAAGACCATTTGTAGCTGTTGATGATGTGTAAAAATATTTCCAATGTTCTTTCAACAAAAGATTTTGATTCAAGCAAGATCACAAAGAGGAATGATGGCAAAGTCCTAACCATGCCTTTGTGTGTGTTTCATCTCATCAGCTTTTACGAGTGACTATGGTTGTTGCCTGGATAGGAAGTCCTTTGCCCTTAAATCTTCACACATACGAAACTCAATAAAGAATAAAATATCATGTTGATGTCGCACCACTTCCAAGAGGTTTAAAGCACTGTACAAATGTTACCACGTGAATCCCCACAACACCCCTGTGAGGTAGGTAGGTGGAGAGTATTGTCATCCCCACTTTACAGGTGGGAGAAATGAGGCACACAATAGTTAAGGGACTTGCTCAAAATCACACAGCTGTCACTGGCAGGGCTTGGAATAAAACTTACACTGATTAGCACCTAGCACAGTGCTTTGCACATAGTAGGTGTTCACTGAATAACTGTGAATTTTATTTGACTTACGTCTCAACATACAATATACATAAAGTACAAGCAGCCACCGTAAAACATTTATCTCCTGCATTTTTTCTGGTATCTCTCATTACTTCAAACCCTGGTGGATGAAGGAGGTTCAAGAATCCATCTCGCAACTAAGCCCTCAGGTTGAAGAGGATCAACATGAGCACTCTAAGTTGACAACCTGCTCTTTCACCTGCTCTACCACACAGTATTAGTTTTCTAATGAAAACAAAAATGGATTTCAGGAACCATGCTGACATATTTTTTTTTTTTTTTTGCCTGTTTGTTTTAAATGGAGCCATCTGAATGGTTCTGTGTTTTGTTTGTACAAAAAGGAAATAAGGCGGCTATAGTCCAGGTAGCGTGTGAAAACTGTGCCAAGCACGAAGATTTCCTCCCAGCTCAGCTGGATTTCTACCTGGGAAACCGGACTGACCCCAGGGCGTGGCAGCTCCAAAGGAAGAGGGTCAACGAGGCCGGACGTCACTTGCACTGTTCGTGGTCTGTGTAGTCATCCATGTCCACATCGGAGTCAAAGAGCGAGTGTCCGGTGAAATCTGTGTCCGGGGTTCTGGAAAAACTGTTCTCTGCTCCCTCATCTTCAAAGGTCTCTGTCCTTGAGTAAAAGCTAAAATCCAGCAGGGGGGTGTGGGTTTTGCTGCCTTCACTGCTCTCCTCAGACTCATAGATGGTGTTGTCATCATCGTGGTGCCACTCCGGCCAGAATTTCCTCCTTATCCTCTCACAGTACATGGCGAGGTTGATCAGCTCACCTGCAGTGCAGTAAGAAAAGCAAGGATTAGTTCTCGAAGGCCACAGTCTGTCAGTGCTATGGTCTGAATGTCTGTGTCACCCCAAAATTCAAGTGTTGAAATCCTAATCCCCGAGGTGATGGCATTAGGAGGTAAGGCCTTTGGCAGGTGATTAAGTTACAGGGCACAGCCCTCATGCATGGGACCACAGCCCTTATAAAAGAGGTCCCAGAGAGCTGCCCTGCCCCCCCACCATGTGAGGACACAGAGAGAAGGCACCATCTGGGAACCAGGAAGCAGGCCCTCCCCAGACACCCCATCTCCCAGCACCACCATCCTGGACTTCCCAGCCTCCAGAACTGTGAGAAATAAATTTTGTTTTTATAAGCGACCTGCTTTATGGTACTTTGTTATAGCAACCCAAATAAACAAGACATCCAGCCACTGTGCTTTCTGGGAAATTTAAAATAATGGGGTGGGGTAGACATTAGCAGTGTTTTTCCACAAAGATACTGTGCAAATATTTAGATTTTTACATGCATAATAAAGGTGAGTGAGAAAAGTTAAGTTCAGTGCATGGGCTGAATGGAAGGAAGAAGCGCGTCCTATGGTGATGAGAAGTAGTTTACCCAAAACAACAGATAAACCGCCATCATCTGGCTTTGTGACGCATGTTATTATTTTATGTTTGCATATCAAGAGAACTAACACTGTGATTGGTTCATATTTAAATTTATATTCTATGAAAATACACCACTGTGGGTTGCATGAAGTCAGTCAGAGGTAATCATTCATTCCACAAATTTTTGTAGTGTTCTTATGGGCTGGGTACCATGCCAAATGGCTGAAAAGGTTACATTAGGATAAAATCTTTGCCTTAAGTAATCCATAAAATGGATAACTCAGAACTGTCTTCATAGATAAGTGTGCCTGCAAACACATGTAAAACAGATGTTTTTAATAAATAAAATTAAATTAAACAGCTGTACCCATGATTGGGCTCCCACTCAGTCGCCGGTCTACTTTTTCATGTGAATCCAAAGAACATTTTTGCTAAGTCTCTATCATTGCCTAGACATTTGTCTGAAACATGACCCAGTATGTGGCCTTCATTTCCTAATTCCAAATGAAAAACAAAGAGGATGAATTTTTTCTTTTGATCCACCAGATGGCAACATTGCTTACAAATACATGATTTGCCACTATCTCTTATAGCACATTATTATCCTAAGAGTAGTCTTTGGATGTTTATTCTTTTAAGTTACATAACCCATTCACTTATTATGTAGGGAATCCATGCCTTATTGCAGAAAATTAGAAAACACAGATAAGCAAAAAAAAAAAAGAAAAAAAAAGAATTACCAATAATCTCTTTCCCCATAACATTTTCATTTATATTCTTCCAGAAATTTATACATTTATATACACATTTACATATATTTACTTTGGCTATATAGGATTTATTATATACTCTGTTTCCTATCCTACTTTTTTCCACTAAGCAACATACAGTGAATATCTTTGAATTTCACACTATGATCACCAAAATTGCCTGGTGTGTCCTTATATGGACATACCATAGTTTCATTTTTGTTTTTACCAATCCCCACCATAGATCATTTAGGTTGTTTCTATATTAATAGCTTTGTTGGTTATAGTCTGTAACTACTCTATTTTATTTTATTTTTCTGTTAAAGAAAATAATACATTCTCATTTGGAAAATTAGAAGTCTGTATACAGAAACATATAAATACATAAAAAAGAAAGCAAAAAGCACTTACGGCCTCATCAATCCAAGATAATCACAATTAACATTTTGGTGTAACTTCTTTCGGTATTTTTTTCTATTTATTTATTGCCATTATTATTACCTATTTTCTCCAGTAACATTATTGTAAACGCATTCCCATGTCACTAAAATTTTTCAGAACCTGATTGCTGTTTTACTCACATGAACACACCCCCTACAAAAAATAACAAGGCAACTCCTCCTGCTTCTTGGATCCTGTAAACCAGTGGACTTGTATTGGTTCCAGGTCACCATTTTCAGTCTTCTCAGACCATAACAGCTCAACTCACACTACATAAAAGTCCATTCTGATTACCCTCTACGAGAAGATGTTTGTATATAGGCTCGGGAGCCAGAAGCTCCGAAGTCAACATCATTGCCCTTTTGAGGAGATGCAGCATGCAAAACCTTCACTTATTGTCTCCCTCAGGGAAACAATCATGAAACTCCTCACCAGATGTTGCTGCCAATCACAGGTAACCAAGAAGTGAATAAAGATGTAGGGGCAGCAGGAAGGGGGAAGAAAAAAATGTAATGGGGGAAGTACAGAGACATCAAAGATGACTTACGGTCACTTCACAGTAGGCCTGGGGACAGCCCTGTTTAACTCAATCAAATCCATTCCCAGAAAATCAGAATCTATTCACAAGATCCCCAGGACCTGTGACTCTCTCCACTTCTTTTGCAGCTTTTCTTTCTACAGCCTTGTTTCTTCACTTTTCTTCCAGAAAGCCTGCATCCTTTGTGACCACATGACAGTAATACCACCTCAGTGTGCAATAATAAACATTAATCACAACAGCAAATGCTTATATGGTCCTTACTTTACAAGGGCTTTACTCATCTGTTGAATCCATATTAGCTCCCTTAGTCTTCATGCTCTTCACCACGATTCTCGCCTGTCTCTCTACTGATGAGTTGACAGCCTGGCCTAAAAGCTTTGCATGACCTGGCACAGAATATTTTTCCATGATTCTTCCTGGAGTGTCAAAAATTGGGAAGGGACAGATGTCACTCCTTACTGGCAATAATCTGTCATGAGAGAAGTGATCGTTCCACCACGCAGCTGAGAAAGGGTTTGCTTTGATGAGCAAGGGCTGGGAGCCCACACACCCCTCCTCTTACCCTGCCCCAATAAAATGAGTGAAGCAAAGAGTGAACACCTATAGTTGGGTTCTACCTTTATCTAGCTTTGCCCATCCCCTCCTGTGCTTAGATTCTCTGTCAGCTGACACACTCAACAAGCCACCAACCAAAAGAATAGGAAAAGTTGGCAGTAGAAACAGGCTGTGTGGAGTGTGTGTGTGTTAACATAAACGCCTATACTGAAGATGAAAATTTTGTGATGTAATAGAAAAACTGCATTTCTTCAAAGCATACTCAACAATCAGATAACAATTTCATCCACTAGACTGGTAAAAAGTCTGACATGGTACAACGCTAGCTAGCATGTGGGGGCTCAGGCACTGCATGACATAGCTGTGGGGAGAGCAGAAATTGCTGTGACCTTTTTGGAAAGTAATCTGATGTTATCTATTGAAATTTTAAATGCATGTATCTACTGGTCTAGGATTTCACTTTTAGTACTCTATTCAACTAAAATAAAACCATCAGTAGGTCAAGATATATGTGCATGGATGTCAAATGGAGTGTTACGTATCAGCAAAAGAAAAAAAAGAAGAAGAAGAAGTTGGAAACAGCCTGAATGTCCATCAATAGTGATTGATTGAATAAATTATGATGTATCCATTCTGTAGAATATTGAGCAGCTGTTAAAAACACATGAGTTAAATGAAAAAAGCAAGCTACAGAGTAATGCATACAGTATAATTCCACCATTTGGTTTAAAAACAGTAAAAAACAAATAAACCAAAACATTTACATATGTATATGTAAATTTGTACATGAAAAAGAAAGGCACAGGAGGATTCACATTAAATCTTTAATACTAATTATTCCATGGGGGTGATATTGGACATGGAGGAGGGAAAGGTCATAAATTTTTAGACCATACCTGTGTAATTCAACTTATTGTGACTGTCATGTATTACTTTGTTAATATAAAAATCCAATAAAATAAATTAGTAAGAAGCAGAATGATGTTCTCAGACAACTTGAGAGGATAGTTATCAGAAAGCTGAATGCCTCTGTACCCAGAGGACAGCCCCAGACAGAATAAAGAGCTTTGCTCTTAGAGTTTCACAAATGGAAATATCTTCTACCACTTTTTGAAAAAAAGTGATGAGTTTTATTTTCCTGTGTCACTCTAATTTCTCTAATAATCAAAAACATTCTGTACAATGTGATACTGAAAACACTGTCAACCAGACCCAGAATCCGGGACTAAGTTTCTCCCAGCTGCCAATCACGCATGGCAAGGACAGGAGGGAGGCAGAAGCCTGCCAGCGTCTCCAGCACCACCTGCCAGCTCTTGGTCGTGAACTAGCAAATGTTTGGAAAACATAGGGCCAACATCCAAATACACTGATTTGCTCTGCAGGTTATTTACTCCGCACCTCCCTGTTCCAGACCCAAGCTAGGTGCTAACTGTACCCTTGGTTGCTCCGTTTAGCATTTGTCAGGCAGGTGTATAGGACACTGAGCATCTCCTCTTCAGGAAAGTTCCTTAGCGTTGGCTCCTTGGCCTAGAGATATGATTCTCGCTTTGAGTGCCAGAAAGTTGCTAACATACTTGACTACCATAATGGGGACACCCTTCACATCCTTGAAGCTGGAGGACATTAATTCACAGATGTCAAAATACAAAGACCCACAAGGGTCATTTGATCCTGCCCTTTCCTGAGATCCAAATCCCCCCACAGCAACCTCTTCCAGAACACCTCCTTCCAGACGGAGGATAGTAAGAGTGCAGGAGTAAGGATATACGTACTTGTTTTTCAAGGAGATCCAACATTTTTTCCACTTTTTAATCTATTGAATAATAAGCAAAAAAGACAACCACGTACAAGAAATAACGTTGGTCAAAGTTGCCGAATGAAGAAAGAGAAGGCTGGGTTTCTTACTAACTCAGAAAACAGTGTTAGGGTTTCGATATGGCTCCAGAGGGCAGGCAGATGCGCTGCAGAGCTCTTTACCCTTCGTTATTTGAATTTCACTTTTCTCAGTTTTCTTACGTTCTCCACATCTGTTTTAAGGAGTGCCCCAATCCACATGCAATTCTCTAATAAGGACATCCTGATTCAAATATCAAATCTGACTCCACATTAGAAGGTTGCTGATAATAAAACTGAGATTTTTTTTAGTATAAAAAATGGCAAAAATTTCAAAATACATTATATTCAACTCTAATCAAGAAACGAAAATTAAGAGGTGCTTTCAAACTTTGTTCATGAGAATGTAAATTGCCATAATCTTTCTAGAAAACAATTTAGCCATGTAGACCAAAAGTTTATACCCTTTCAGAAAGTAATTACCTAACCAGGAATTCAGCCTAGGGAAATAACCAGACATGAGGAGGAGTATATATTTATAATAATATTCACTTTAGAATATTAGTAAAAGTTATTTGAAACAACCCACAAGTCCAAAAAAAGATTAATAACATAAATTACAATGTAGCCATAGGGTAGGATATTACACAACTACTAAAAATGCTGTTTTGAAGAATATTTCAAGGGAAATGGCCAAAAAAAAATACAATTAATTTTAAAACTTCAGGTTATAACTATATCAACATTATGCTTCCATTTAAAAAATATATGCATACTTGATAAAAGATGAGGATACAGACCATAATATTAGCAGTAGTTCTCTGTGGATAGTGGGGTCACAAGTTATTTTTTATTCTTTTAAAACTTTTCTATATTTGCTAAGTTTTCTCAAGTAAGCAAGTAATATTTCATGTTTGTATCTGTATCTAGATAGATAAATACACACACACACACACACATATGTATATTCGAAGTTTGTCCTGAACATTCAAAAGTCTGTCCTTGGGGGCAAGCTAGGGAGGAATAAGAAAAAATTTATAAATAAAACAAAAGTCTGTCCTCTTACTCACCTAAATTAAGAAAAATTTCTTACTATTCTAGATCTTTCCAGAAGTAGTTGTGTGGCTTTGTAAATAATATCAAGGACCAAAAAACTAGTATTCAGGCCGGGCACGGTGGCTCACGCCTGTAATCCTAGCACTCTGGGAGGCCGAGGTGGGCAGATCCTTCTGAGCTCAGGAGTTCGAGACCAGCCTGAGCAAGAACGAGACCCTGTCTCTACCAAAAATAGAAAGAAATTAATTGGACAGCTAAAGATATATAGAGAAAAAATTAGCCGGGTATGGTGGCGCATGCCTGTAGTCCCAGCTACTCAGGAGGCTGAGACAGTAGGATTGCTCGAGCCCAGGAGTTTGAGGTTGCTGTGAGCTAGGCTGATGCCACGGCACTCACCCCAGGCAAGAGAGTGAGACTCTGTCTCAAAAAAAAAAAAAAAAAAAAACTAGTATTCATTCACACAAACACACACATGAGGCAAGGCGATGCTGTCTGTTCCAAAGCAAAGGCAGAAAATTACCTGATTCAAGCCATTCACACTCCTGGGGTTGAGCCGGTTCTAAATTACCCAGGTTGTTTCTACTTATCCCTTCTCTTGTTACTTCTTGGGAAAGAGAACAAAAGCAGGCAAAATGGTTGAGACTAAATGACAGTAGTAGTTTGGCCGCATGTTAACAGCTCCAACCAAAAGATTTAGAAGGCACCAGGCGCAGTGGCTGGTAATCCTGCAATCCCAGCAGTTTGGGAGGCCGAGGCAGGAGCATCTCCTGAGGCCAGGAATTCGAGACCAGCCTGGCAATATAGCAAGACCCATCTCTATCAAAAATACAAAAATTAGCCAGGTGTGGTGGTGCACACCTGTAGTCAAGGCTGAGGCAGGAGGATCATTTGAGCCCAGGAGTTTGAGGTAGCAGTAAGCTATGATGACACCACTGTACTCCAGCCAGAGCAATAGAGTGAGACCCTGTCTCAAAAAAAAAAAAAGAAAAGAAAAAAGAAAAGAGAGAGAGAGAGAAAATGAGATTTAGAAGGGGTATGGAACTAAAGCCTAAAATGAGATTTAGAGATCTGTGGGCCAGGTGTGGTGGCTCACTCTTGTAATCCCACATTTTGGGAGGCGAAGGTGGGAGGATCACCTGAGTCCAGGAGTTCAAGAGCAGTTTGGGCAACATAGTGAGACACTACCTCTATCAAAAAAAAAAAGAAAAAAAAAAAGAAATCACAGAGATCTCTGTGGACTTTAATAATTCATGCTACACCAGTCCCCAGGGAGAATTGGAAGCTGCTTAAGAACCAAAACACATGCAACTTTGTGCCAAAAGCCCCTCACAGATGATGGTATCAGATTCCCCAGATGTCTGTGTCTTGGGAGGAAACCCAAAATCAATCCCTCAAAAAGGCCAATCGTTTCTTTAAAAAGAACACTAAATGCCTCAAGTCCTTTCAGGAAGTCATAGACAAAAGGGCCAAGACATAAATAAACAAAAGATGCTTCCTTTCTGCAAGAAGGTGCTCTACAGAGTCTGCGAGTTCTACTGATAATGGGTCCCTAAATACTTCTAAGTAACAGACGACCACGATAGTGTGTGCATGCTCATGTGCATTTATGCACATGCGCACCTGTGTGTGTGTAGGGATGTGTTTGGGTGAAGCGTAGGTGTACATGTACAAGTGAGTGGGGTGTGTATGGAGTACGTGAGTAGACGTGGGTGTGTAGGGGTGGTGTGGTGGAGGAATGGGGGGAGAGGAGTAGAAAGTAATAGGAAGAGAGAATGGGTATAAAACACAGCCCTAAATGAACTAAGAGGAATCGATATCTTTTAGACCACCGTGGAAAATCTGACTAAAATAAAGGGAAATCAACATTTTAAATGCCATCATCAAAATGATAATATATTTAATTTAGAGAAGTTCCAGTGTATCACAAAACAAGGAACATATTCATAACGATTACTTAGGAAGTTAAATGTTGGTCCATACTATCCCTAGTCCCACTCAGCTGAACTTCTGGAAGACATTCAATCAATGCTTGATCCATTCCAACCAAGTTTGGTAACATATCTGGAGCCCCTTCCCCACCAATAAGAGGATCTGGAGAGCGAACACTGGTGTCTTCAGCCTGGCCTGAACTCCTGGACATGCACACAAAGCCGCAGGCTTCACCACCCTCCCCAGCCATCTACGCATGACCACAACGCATGACTGCTCACCTGCCTCAGTTTCTTGTATGATTCTGCCTTGCTTGGTTCCATGCATCCATCTACCCATCCACCCTCCCATCCAACATTTATCAAGAACATTCTATGTGCTATTCCACTGATGATCTCATGTTCTTCTCTCAGCCTGCTCAAACCTAAATGCTGAACTTTGACTTCACATCCCCAGACCCCCCGGCACTTGCTTAGACTGCTTCAAATGGAAGATGACTTTAAACAGTTCTCACCCGCCTATGCAGCACCCCAGGGTCCCAGCTACCATGTACAGATGCTCCACAACTTACATGGGGTTACACCCCGATAAATCCATCACAAGTTAAAAGTATCTTAAGTCGAAAATGCATTTAATACCCCTAACCTACCGACCATCATAGCTTAGCCTAGCCTACCCTTTAACAAGCTCAGGCCACTTATTAGCCTACACTTGGGCAAAATCATCTGGCCACATGATATTGTAGAGTATTGGTTGTTTGTTCACCCTTGTGAATGCGTGGCTGACTAGGAGCTATGGCTCACTGCCACTGCCCAATGTCACAAGAAAGTGTCATACCACATATAACTAGCCCCAGAAAAGATCAAAATTCAAAATTCAAAGTATGGTTCCTCCTGAATGACTATTGCTTTTGCAATATCTTAAAGTTAAAATATTCTAAGTCAAACTACTGCAAGTCAGGGACCATCTGTATATCCCCCCACCTCTCCCCACCACCCACACGGACATGCACACCAAGATTTGGTCCCTTGCACATCAACCCGAGGTGTGCTATCTTTCTCTAGCCTGTTGCCACCATTAATTTTGCTCCTAAAGGGGAACCTTCATACACTGTTGGTAGGAATGTAAATTAGTGTAACCACTATGGAGAACAGTATGGAGAGTCCTTAAAAAACTAAAAATAGAACTGCCATATGACCCAGCAATCTCACTGCTGGGTATATATCCAAAGGAGGGGAAATCAGTATATCAGAAAGATATCTGCACTCCCATGTATATTGTGGCATTATTCACAATAATCAAGATTTGGAATCAACCTAAGTGTCCATCAGTGGATAAATGGATAAAGAAATTGTGATAAATATACACAATGGAATATTATACAGCCACAAAAAAAGAATGAAATTCTGCCATTTGCAACAACATGGATGGAACTGGAGAATATTATGTTAAGTGAAATAAGCCAGATACAGACAAATCTTGCATGCTCTCAATCACATGTGGGAGCTAACTATTAAAACAATTGATTTCATGGAGACAGAAAGTAGATGATAGTTACCAGAGGGTAGAAAGGGTAGCAGGGAGAGGGGGATAAATTTGGAATGGGTAAGGAGTACAAAAATATAGTTAGATAGTTAGATAGAATGAACAATATTTGATAGCACAACAAAGTTGACTATAATCAACATTAAGTTAAGGGTACACTTTAAAATAACTGAAAGAGTGGAATTGGAATGTTCCTAACGCAAAGAAATGATAAATTTCTGAGGTGATGGATACCCCAATTACCCGGATTTGATTAATTCACATTGTATACCTGTATCAAAACACCACATGTACTCCGTAAAGATATATGACTATTATGAACCCACAATAATAATTTTATACACACACACACACAGGAAGAAAAAAAGAATTTTCTCCTACCACCCCCACCCTCACCCCACACATGTACGTTCGTCCCCTAGCTCTGGTCCCATTTATCCACACTTACTACTTTTTTTCCTGCTGTCTCTTGTAATTCAGACAGGCCTTACAATCAAGATCACACGTACACAAAATATTAAGGTTGTGTTTCTTTGGTCAAAATGAATATATAAAAATATTAATAATAATATTTTGGATAGCACTAGACTTACAAAGTATTTGACACTTTCCTCATTTTCCCACAATCTTGAACTTGCCAGCTCTACCACTCTCAGTGTATGATCTGCAGCCACCCTACTAGAACAGGAGAAGGGAGTGGCTTGAACTCAAATGACACAGAATCATACGCACTTATACCTACACACAAAATATCTAAAACCAGTTCAGACTCAAAAAGAGTATCTGAAATGTGCAATGAGTTCATCAGCCCCACCTCAGCAGGGCTGCCTCGGCACTGGATATACCAGAAAGTGGTGAACCACCACTGCCCATAGGAAATGAAGGAAGACCAACAAAACAAGGGCACCAGGTAGAATTCAAGCCCTATTTCCACAAGTCTTAAGTCCCACTATGCAAGGAAATGGAAGAAAAGTCCTGGTATAAAACGTGACATGATCTGTGTCAGCACTGCTAAGAACACAGTCTGGGCAAGATGGCAGGCGAGAAGCCCAGTCTCTCCTCTGCCCCTGCGTGCCTTGAGTACAGAAAACCAACCCTGGCCCCAGACACCACAGCCTGCTGTCTCCATAAAGTCCAGCTAAGCAAGTTCAGGGTATTGGCCTAGAATTCTCCACTGTGCTACCCCTACCCACACACCCCCAGCAACTCCCAAACCCTGAAGAGGTTTGTAGGGCTTGCCTTTGATCAGCCGCTCGGGTCTTGTCCCTGGTAACGTCCACATTGCCTGTGCCAAGTGTCCAAAGACGGTGGCGTCAAGAGTGGAAAGCTTGGGCCCCATGATGTACTTCTTATCACCTGCAGCAGACAGAGCAGAGAGGTCACTGGGCTGGCCCACCTGCTCCACGTGATCACAATGGCATTCAGCACACTCTCATCATACACTCTTGAACTATGTACCAAAAGGCTTTGCAGAATTCAAATGCATGGACACCCTTTTGCTTAAAAAAAAAAAAATCAGAACATAAGTAAAATGAATTAAGCGATTCTGTGATACAATAATCCGCAGGGTAGCAAAGCAGGAAGCATATCCAAATAAGCAGATGAGGAAGCGTGCTCATGGGAAAAGGGAGAACTGATCACTACGGATCTCTGGAGAACCTCCTTGTCTCTTTAATTACTGTAGTAATTAAAGTTTGAGATGCTTGAGAACACCTGGAAGTTTTCTTAAACCATCTCAAAAATGACCCAAACCAAACACAGCCAACTTCAGCACTTCCATTATCAAATTAAATACATTTCCCAAGGAGAAACAAGAAGTCTAAGCTCCCTAAGACGTTATGAGGTGAGGTTTCCTGCCCCCATGGTCCTGGCAACGTTCTCACCACTGAGGACCAGCGTCCACAGGAAACACAAAGTGAAGAGAAGCCATGAGGTCACCGACCCAGCCCCGGCATCAGACTCCCATGCAAGGCCGTTTCACACCACTGCTCCCATCTCTCCATCCCCACCAGCACTGACTTAGTTCAGGCCTTTCCATCTTGACTATTACGCCCATCCCATTGAAACTGCTGCACACTGTCTCCGGGCTACTGTCAGGCGCTGTAGCATATGGAGGCAGCACAGCTGGAGTCCGATCCCCTAGCTCACACCCTGGCACCACTCGTATTCACTGTGAGAACCTGGTCATCACTTGACCTCTGGAAGCCTCAGTTTTCTCATCTGGAAATGAAGATGATATTAAGGTTGTCTATTCCTTAGAGCTACTGTGAGGATGAAGTGCCATCATGCACACTAGCTCTCATGATAGCCCTTCCCGTTCTCTGGTCCATCCCACATCCCATCAGCGCTTCAATCTCCCAAGTCACTCTTTTCATCATGTGAGTTCTGTGAACACTTTCAAGGACTTATGAAAAGAGTTATGAAAGAAAGCCCAAACTCAACTTGGAATTCAAGGCCCACTATATGCTGCCTCCAACGCATGTTCCAGCTTTGTCCCTCATCCTCCCTTTCTCTAGCAAACCTGGGGACCACCTCCACTCCCCAGCATACTTTATGCTTCCCCTTTGCTCATGCTGCGCTACTTTCCTACCCGCCCCCCACCCGCCCTACATGTGCTCGCCATGTCCCTCTGTCAGATCAATTCTATCTGTCCTTCGAGGTCCAGCTCCAGCCTCCTTACAAAGCTTTTTGGTGGCAACAGGAGCTTGCAGTTCATACGGCCCTGTGTTCAAATCCAACTTTTGCACAAACGACCTTATAGGACTTTAAGGCATTTAATGCCTATTAACCTCAACTTCCTGAACTATAAAACGGGAAGAATATGTGAGGTGACTTGAGCAGACCACACAGCAGATACATCCTGCCTCTTCTCTCTCAGGCCTCTTGAATGGCATTTTTTCCATAATGCTCTATACATGGTTTGTTTGTTCTTTGTGCACTTTATCTTTCCAGTTAAATGGTTAGGTCTTTGAAAGTAAGGGTCACCTCTTACTGTTATTTACTACATGCCTGACCTCGTTCTATGTACTGTACTCTAGGAATATCTGCCCATTTCGCCATTCTTGAGTGGCAAGCTGAGGAAATTAAATATCTGATGACAATGCACAGGTGAGATAGGAGGGGAAATAACTAGAGGTGGGGACATAAGTTAACAAACCACTATAGCACAAACGAGGTTGGAAGTAATTTAAAAAAATCATTTCTACTATATATTCCATAGAGAACAAGGAATACCTATGCTAGTACAATATGCTGAACCTAACCAAATTGTCTTTTCTGGTGAGGACAATCAAGTCATCCATGTTAGAGCCTTAGATGTTTCCCTCTGTCAACCAACTTTTCCATTATTTGAGTCTTACCCCAGGATATAAGCCTATTACCCAAATACTGGGAAAACAGGGATAAAATACTAACTGAGCAAAAATAGCAAAGAAAAACTAGATGTCATTTGTTCTCAAGAGCGTCAGTTACTTCCTAATGGTGCATCCTGCTGGCTCCACGCCTCCACCATACCTCTGCTGCTAAGTTAATACAGGTGAGCAGAGGGACCCTGCCCTGGAGCTCTTGTGCCATGAGGAGGGGTGTATCAGATGATAGCCAAATAATCCTCCCTATGGGATTGTGCCATGGCTCAACCCATTCAAGGTCCAAACACAGGATAGCCCACAAAATAGATGCCACAAGGGGGCTTTAGGGCTATTGTGACAGGGGCTATACATAGCTTGAGAGAGAAGAAAACAAAACGTAAAAAAAATAAATAAAAAGCAACAGTGGCTTCCTGAACATACATACATACATACATACATACATAGGAAGAAAGAAAATGTTGCTTTCTTTGAAGGACCCAATTGTGAAGTCTGGTGTAGAATCCAAAGACTTTGGGGGCATGATGAAAAAAATATATACAGATAAAAAAAATTGGAAAACCTCAAAACAGAGTACATAGGACCTTGATAAAAAGAAAAAAAAATAATCATTTGAACCCATAGTCAACCAGTGCATACAGCGTTTAGCCAAAATTTGCCATTTGGTCTCAGAACGTTAAAACTGGAAGGACACTGGGTGAGTTAGTAACAGAACCAGACTGAGAATTCTGGCATCAGGTCCCCTGACTTCTGGCCAGTGCACTCTGTCTCCACAATAGGCCACAAGGATCTTCATCTCAGAGATAAAGACCTCATGGAATAGCAGGAAGAAGGCTGAGCTGTGAAAGTACAAAAGGATGCTTTGGTCAGGAAGGAATACAGAATCCAGAAGGGGGGAAAAAGAACAGAAAGCGGAGGGTTTTTATAGGTGCTTGCAAAAAATATGGATAGAATTTAGTATCTGGAAAATGTTGAGTGGTAGATGCAAAATTATACACACACGAGACAATTATAAACATAAAGAATATAAAAATATCCTCTGTCATTAAAAAGTCCTCAGAATATCTGCTGGCAAAAAGCTTTTTTAAACTTTTATTTTGAAATAATTTTAGA
>RJWJ010011238.1:0-44899 GCA_004363605.1 Indri indri
TTTTTTAGTCCTTTAAGTTCTATGTCTCCCTCTTCATACTCTGATTAAATAAATATGGAAGATAGAGAATAAAATGGGTCTGGTTTTAGGCTTGGTGAAATGGTGCAGTTAAATAAAAAATCAGTGGCCCAGGCATCAGGAGACCCAGGCAACAGCCCAGCCCCGATAACCTGTGTGGCTCCAAGTCTGCCTTTCACTCTCTCTTGGTCTCTTCACTACTATTTGAGGTGCTTCAGTGGCTTATCAACCTCAGTGCTATTGATATTTTGGGCGTTGTAATTGTTTCATGGGGTGGGGAGGCTATCCTGGGCATTGCAAGGTGTTTAGGGGCATCTCTGGCCTATGTATAGTCACCAGATGCCAGCAGCAACCTTTGCCCCCTTCCACCCCAAGTGTGGCAACCAGAAATGTCTTCAGAGATTGCCAAATATTTCCTGGGGAGCAAAATCACACCTCCCTCCCCTGCTGAGAACCACTGGGCTAGATGGCCTCTGACCAGTTGAAATACAGGCTTGGCTTCATGATTCAGGGACTAAAAATAACAACAGCTAATATAAGATAGAAATTTATTTTTCTCTTATATCAAAGTCAGAGATGATAAGGCAGCTCTTCTCTGCCAAGTTATCAAGGACCCAGACATCTTTTATCTTGTCATATTGCCATCCACAGGGTAGTTCCTTAATCTGGGCCAAGTTGGCCTGCCCTTACATGCAATCAGCAGGGTGGCAGAAAGGGGATAGGGATGAAGAGTTTCATGTCCCTTCCTTAGGGTGTGGCTTGTGGGTTGCATTTGTAACTACTCTTATCTCATTGACCAGAATTAGTCACATGGCTATATCTAGCTGCAAAGGAGACTGGGAAAGAGAGTCTTTCTCATGGGCTGTCATGAGCCCAGCTGAATTCACTGAAAATCACAAGTCTGTTCTTTTCCTACTTTTTTTTTAAATTTTTTGTTGGTGGGGAAAAGAGTTTGGGAAATGCATCCTTGGCTGACTTGGAGAGTTGGGAATTCAGTTCCCTCTATGATATTTATTTCCTTCCCTTCCTCTGACCATCAGCGCCCTCAAGGCCCAGGTGTATGTGTTACAGACAGAACCCCAGCAGCCTGGCAGATCTGTCCCAAAAGCTCAGGGGTGGTTGAGTTCATACTGAGAAAAAACCGTGAGGATCAGCTCTCACTTTCTTAGTAACTACAGAGAGAACTATGTCCCTGCCAAGGCCCTGAGAGTGAGCCTGAAGCCATGCTTACAGAGGCTTGTGTAAAAAAAGAGATGTAGGAGACTGGAAGATCAAAGTGAGCCCGGAAGAGCCAGAGATTCTGCTCAGAACTGGATGACTTCTGATAGTAACAGAGGAAGCAGTCAGAGGCAAGGGGAGAACAAAACTCTGCATACTCTTTTTGTGGCATCATTAGCTCTGCCTCTGAAATTGCTCATTTATTAATTTATTTAATAAAAGTTTTATTTTATGTGCTTTTTTTCTCCTAGATTGGAGTATTGTATGTGGTAGACTGTTTTCCTTCTGTTAGCTGATACCAGCATGGCAGAGATAAGCATTAAAGGACTCAGTAATCTGTATTTCTTAGTACAGTTGTCCCTCGGTATCTGTGGGGGATTGGTTCCAGGACCTCCTGTGGATACCAAAATCTGAGGATGCTCAAATCTCTGATATAAAATGACGTTGTATTTGCATATGACCTGCACATATCCTCCTGTTTACTTGAATTCATCTCTAGAATACTTATAATACCTAATATAATGTATACGCTATGTAACTAGTTGTTATGCTGTATTGCTTAGGGAATAATGACTAGGGAAAAAAGTCTGTACATGTTCAGTACAGATGCAATATTTTTGTCAAATATTTTTGATCCAGAGTTCATTGAATTCACAGATGAGGAACCCACGGATACAGAGAGCTGACTGTATTTATTACATTTGTTGTTCATTATACAGTATATGTAATTATCTAATTATATAACACATAATTTCCTATTGTAATGTATAGTTACCTAACTAATGTCATTTTCCCCAGGTGAGCTATAAAAGAAAAAAAGTGTAAGCTGTATAAAACCAAGAACAGTCAATATAGAAAAAAGACTGCCAAATTGAACTGCCCTGGATTCCTAGCCCAGGAGAATAGATGACATAGTGTTTTGCTCTGTCACACAACAAAATGGGCCTTCTAAGTTAGAATTTGTTAATTCCCAAGCTCTTAATTTCATATGTGTTTTGAATAGACACTTGACCACAGTCACTGTATTTTTTATAACTTTTTTATTGTGAAGTGTCAGACACACAGAAAAATACACAGTATATTAATGAATTATCATAAAGTAAACATGCATATGTCCATCCAAGACAAATAAAACACTACCACTGCTCAAAGCCCCCCCTCATGCCTCTTCCCAATTACCACTCCGTTTCCTCCACAAAAGATAAATATTGTGCTTACTTAGTAGTATAGTTTTGTATTGCCTATTTTTGAATTTTATATAAGTAGAATCATATATTTCCTTTAAGTAACTATTCCTAGAAGCAAAAATTGCGTACTTGTGTATACCATTGGGTCGATGAGATGGGATATTTGAAATAGGGACTGCCTCAAAATCCAGGACATATAGTAGATGTAATTTTGTCTCTTTATGATAAGTCTATCTCCAGGTTCCATGCTCATCCCACCAGAAGAAAGAACAAGGCTGTGACTGCCCAATCCAAGAGACATGGAAGCTTTTTTTGGAAGCCAGCAACTTATCCCCAAATATAATAGTTACGTTCTCTTTGGCAGGAACCCAGAAATGTTCTATAACAAATCAGGCACTAACAGATGGAATTTCGTGAGGGGACGGAAGGCATGTGCATAAAACTTCAAAAAAGTAGAAAGACTGAAGTTAGAGAAAGATAAAGTTTTGCCTTCTTTCTTAATTATTTTAGGAATGGTCATTAAATAGATGTATCCACAATAAACTTGTATTTTTTTCGTAGGTCATGATAACTATTACACTTGAACAAGGAGAGGGAGGAAGAGAACTGAAAATTATACAGAGTTCATTTTAGTCAACTTTTGCTAAGTCTTGCTGTGTAACAGCTAACCTTCAAATAGCAATGGCCTAAAGCAATAAAAACTTTTTCCTTCCTTATATTACTTCAGCTCCAGTAAGCTGCCAATCTGCTGCACATGTCTTTTTCTTCTGCAATACAAGCTCAGGGAGTAGTTTGATCTGGGAAATATTTGTGAGGCAGAGGAAAAAGAAAAAGAGATGGCAGAACCACTCGGTGACTATTAAAACTTCTGCTAGGACCTGAAATATGTCACTTTCTGCTTATATTTCATTAGCAAAGGCAAGTCACTTGGCCGATCTTCATATTAGTCCTCTCTAGAGAGGGTAAATCATTGGGAACAATAATGCAGATTATTACTGGGGTCATTTTCAAATGAAGAGCAGTCAGAAATTATAATATGAAAACCAGAGGGAAGGAGAATTTCCCCCCAAATTCAATGTACCTAGTCAGAATCTACCCATTCATAACCATGGGTAATTAAACATTTATGCCTTAGAGATGTTAAAAGCCCTTATAGTCCATATGAGAACAGTGACTTCTATAGGAAATATCTTTTACTCAATGCACTAGATGTCCAATAAATTTTTTGTTTTCCAGACAGTATGAAGCATTCTAAGGGTATAACGCAGATGAAAGGAAGAACTACAGCCTAATCTCTGCTTTGTACCCAGAAGCCTCTGCTTATAGCTTGGATTTTCAGTATCTCTTCTGTTCTATAATCCTTCTGCTTATGGACTACTCTGTGAGGATATAAATTCTCCATCTACAACCACATACCGTTTGTGATGTGTTTTCAGAAATTTCACAACGTTTGATCTTTGCTGACAACATAAATCCTGTCTTCATACTGAAAAGACAAGAAAACAATTCCATTTCTTTGGACAGTTCTTTGCCATAAAACTTCTTCACTTACACAGCACTTTCTTAGTCCTTGTAAATTTGTTGCATTGAAACAGTTTGTTTCTCTTTGAAATAGCATTTTTTGTCTAATTTTCAATGACTCGGCCTGCTAATTTACCTAGCTTGAAAGTGAGTCAGGAGATTTGTTGGTTTAGGGCAATTATAGCAGCAAGTACATGTCAATCCCCAGAAATGCAAGTCCGACACCTTCTGGAAAGCATGTAACTATTACATTCACAAGTAGTTCCTTTTGTCCAATATTCAGAAGGCTGGATGTAGAGATGGTCCAGCGTCTCTACCAGCGTTACGGCACAACGAAGAATGCTCCAGACCACAATCTCACGCTGAAGGAGAAGGAGAGACTTCGTTTCAAAGAGCTCCCATACCTCTCCAAACCTCTGTATGTATTGCAGAAAATGGCATGCAAGGTCAAAGCAAAGAATATACAGATAGAATGTTTGGAAAGAATATATAGATAAAAATCTCTGGTGCCAGTAAAGACATTATTCTAAAGACATCTAGTTAGTGATATGCAACATATCCATATTTATCTTGGGATTCCTTGTGACTCTTTAAGACTGTAAAGAAAAGGGCAAGGACCCAACGTCAGTCACACTCCCAAGCATTCCAAAGCCTGCTGTATGCAGCTGGCTGATAAGCACTCACATCCCAAGTCCTGTTTGCAGGACTGCCAGATTTCCACCTTTCTCACAGGCCCTTATGCCTTTTCTAATATCCTCTACACTGGACATCTGTTGAGGACAGTACTGTCAGTCCTAGAAACCTGATTCTAGAAGAGGAGGAGTCTCTGGCCTCAGTAGAGTCACAGGTACATGAAATTAGATGGAAAAAAATCTTACATATTCATTTCCATAAATTGCTATTTGATATTTAGGATTTTCTTCAATTATGAATATACTAAGTATAGTGGTGTTATTAGTGGTATTGTGAACACCAGAAATTACAGATTTTTTAAGCCAGGCACAATGGCACACACTTGTAGTCCCAGCTACTGGGAAACCTGAGGTGGAAGGATTGCTTGAGTCCAGGAGTTCAAGGCCAAGGCCAAGGCCAGCATGGGCAACATAGTGAGACCCTGTCTCTAAAAAAAAAAAGAAAAAGAAAAAGAAAAAAATGAAGTAAAAAGAAATTACATTTTTACAGATATCGTGAAGTGTTATTTACACTTGTCATTACTTTGAAATTCTGATAGACCTGCCATCAGATCTTATTGCTTAATGTATTAGTAAATAAGCACATACATTTAATATTTCATACATTTGCTTTTTTAATCTTTTAATGTCTTAATATTCCAGTTTCCTTTGAAATTCTATGTATATTATTTTATACATTTAAACACTATTTTGAGAAAGTGTTTATAGTTTTCAACCAAACAGCTAAGGGTTTATGGCACACACACACAAAAAAGAATAGTTGTTCTAGATGCATAATAGAAGAGACAGAGGAGTTCAAAAGAATATACAGAACTACTTCTCTCTTTCACTAAAATGATGATTTTTTTAGTTCTTGTGAATAAAATTCAATGACAAGAGTTTTTTTCATAAAAGGATATTTTGCTATTATGTTAATCATTAATGTACAAAGCTTGTCTTTTCTTGTTTGTCTCATGAAACTAGACCCCAAAACTGTGTCAAGGAAACCACTCCTCTCCCTTCACTCCCTTCCCTCCACACCTCCCTAAAAAAACTGGCATACGTGTTCAGTTTTCTAAAAATGTCTTTTTTAAACTAGGTGATATTTTTCATTTTTATATCAGGTAATAATTTCTAAACACAACTGCAATTGAAAAGGGGGTAAGAAGAAAAGACTAGCAAATTTTCAATTGTGCATTAAAATGCTTCTGCCTTAGGAACGGCAGCAACATGCCTGAGCTCTACCGTGTTCTTGAGCAAGCAAAGGAACTGCTTACCGTTCAGCACAGCCTGTGGTGTGGAGCTATTCATTTTAACAGAAAGGACTGGAGAATTGACTCCAGGCGCAGGGCATACACCCAACGGGAGGACAAGATGGCCCAGTGGCAACCAGAAAGAAAATATTAGAACTTCTGTTTACGTTTTTCTAAAATTTGAAAAAAGAGGAACTTTCACAATATTTCTCAAGTGCCTTCATTCTGTCTGTATGCCAAAAGGTCAGGGTCACGTGAAAGGCATGAAGCGTCCTGAGGGAGGTGTGGAATTCCACAAAGCAGCAGGGTTGACAGCCACCCCTTACCCTTCCTCTGTCTGGGGGCTGCTGAGGCATTTGCAGTTGTTGTGTGCCCAGGTAACGCCTTCACAAATGCATCATCTAGCTTTAACTAAACTAGCCCTCATGAAATGGAGGTCCACATGCAACTGTGGGTTAAAGATAATATTTACAGTAATGCAATCTCACAAACTTATAAAAATACAAGGGCAAAGGTTCATTTTCTCCTAATATAATCTCTTGAGAAACAATGCAAGGGAAAAAAAGTGACTATCTCATCACATCTGGTAACGAATTGGATCTGCCAGAATTGAAATTATCAAGATGATTTAATGTATGGATTTGTAAACATGGTTATTAATGATAACCTTGCCTGTAGAATATATTATGCTTTGACAAATTAGTTAATAATGGTCATATACACGTATATAATTTATATATGTAAGTTCAAAAATTATTTGCTGGCCGGGCATGGTGGCTCACGCCTGTAATCCTAGCACTCTGGGAGGCTGAGGCGGGAGGATCCCTCGAGGTCAGGAGTTCGAGACCAGCCTGAACAAGAGCGAGACCCCGTCTCTACTAAAAATAGAAAGAAATTAGCTGGACAATTAAAAATATATAGAGAAAAAATTAGCTGGGCATGGTGGTGCATGCCTGTAGTCCCAGCTACTTGGGAGGCTGAGGCAGAAGGATTGCTTAAGCCCAGGAGTTTGAGGTTGCTGTGAGCTAGGCTGAGGCCACAGCACTCTAGCCAGGGCAACAGAGCAAGACTCTGTCTCAAAAAAAAAAAAAGAAATTATTTGCTAATAAAAATGTGTGATCAGATAGTTTGAATATCACTATTATAAAGTTGTAAGAATGACATTTTTTAACTAAAATATGAAAAAAGGTCTATTGTGAGGTTCAGAATCATTAGAAGAGGGAATCCCATGTTGGCCAAAGTAAGTTTTACTGGCCAAGGGTAAACATAGTACTAATGTGCAAAAATGAGGAGACATTGTTGGTTGAAATAGATATTGGGTTATTGTGAACCAAGCGTATTAAGCCATCTCTGCATTTGTCCACACACTGTGGACTCACGTGAGCAATTGTGCCTATCAGTTCCACATCCCAAGCTGCTACGTGGGGTCAGTAGTGCTCAAAAAACATTTGCCGGCTTATGGATTCAAAGAACCAAGGAGAATTTGACCTTTGGTTTAAAGCGCAATTTCTCTTTGCCCCTTCTCATTTCCCAGTGATGAATAGTTATTCCAAGTTGGAAAGGCACTCCCTGTGTCCAGCAGAATTCAAATGGTAGCATCGAGAGCCTGCGTTGACAGGAAGCATCAGCTCCTGGGGTGTTGGAAGTTCCTCCCCACTCTGCGCCTCCATTAGCCTTTGCATGGTGGCAACTACAGTCAATTCACATTAAATAAGAAATATTTTTAGAAGAAATGAGATTGTCAATGTTTATGTAATATAAGAAAAGCAAAAGGATCTGCCACGGGAACTTAGCAGCAATCACACAGGAAACCATGATAAAAGGATGGGATCCCACGGTCAGCAGGACTGGTCAGGCCACCTAAGTGGACCCCCGCCACAGCCCCTTTGAAAGGTGCTGAGAATTCCTCTGAGGGGGATCTTCCAGTAGCCAGTTACAAAGGAGTGGGATGATAAGCCTTTTTTGCAGCAGTAGATTTTACTTTATTTGGAAGAACATATTGATAAGATGGAAGATGAGTTCCTTGTGTTGGCCTGGACCCATTTGGGGGCAGTGTAGACAAGGGACAAAGTGGTCTCTGCCAAACTCAGTGTCTTCTCTGGAGTTTTCTCTGAGACCATGTCGGTCGATCGTTATCTCTGAAGGATTTCTGAAATAAAGAGACCTTCTATTCCCTCTCCCGACCTCCTTTACCAAAAGAAAGTATATTTTTACGTAAATTGAATAAACCCTGAAATCCCATGTGGCTCATGTGATACTTAGATGCATTCAGAAAACACAATTCAGGAACCAAAAGTAATGAAAAGAAATTCTATTTTTCATTTGTGTGTTTTTAAGAAATTGAGGGACATTCAAATCCTATTGTTCCACACTACTTAAAATCCCCTTCTCCTGTTGTTCTTTCTCTCTCACACCTCTTAGCCTCCCAGAGCCTCTCTCTCCTCACCCTGACTCCAATATTCTCTCCAGAGGGCCTCTGTACTTAGCGGGGCCAAAATGTCCAGTGTAGGGGAAGTTACTGTGAGACAAAAGCCGTTGTAGATGGGTAAATTCACACCTAACGGGCGTGGCGCGCGCTGTCTCGGGGATGGACACCCTTATAGCTCTGACCCTGGCGGAGCAAAGGCAATTTATGTTACCAAAATATTTATACTCCCGTAATATTCTGGGGAGAAAAAAAAGCTTTTGTAGAAATTATGACCTGAATCCTTGGGAATTCTGCCCTGAGAGCTGTTGTAAGACCTTCCTGGAATGTTTTCAGCCTCTCTAGCGGTCACTAACCTTACTGTTAATGAGGTTATTTCTGTTGCTGTCTTTTCTTCCTTCCCAGCCTATATGGTCTTGCACCCATTTAAAATAAATAGAAGCCACCAGACAGGTCACTAAGACGGTAGAAGTCCACGAACAAAACAGTTTTTGTATTTCATTCAGAAAGTAAGCAAACATTTTATTCTCTTAAATCCAACTGTTTCATTAAAACTCAGAGCACCCTTATCTGGTGAAGTGATTGATCCTACCCAGCAGGTAAAAAGGTCAGACAAAATAGCAATCGGTCAATAGATGTCAGCAAGAAATCTCATTCCCAAACAAGATAAAAAAGCCTGGACTCTGAGCTCAAACCAAAATATTTACATGACATCTTATTGAGGACATTATCAGAACCTGGGAGAAGGACAAGAAAAATCATTGAAGGATGTTGGGAATAACCTAGGATAGAAAAGGATGAGCTAAAATGTTGGGTTAGGTTTTCCCAGCTTTGATTTTTTTAAGGAGCCATGGCTATAAGAGGCAGGGTAAGTTCCCAACAGGGCTAGTCGATACCCATGATCCTGGGCCACTGGGAAGATGGTCAGACTCCACTTCGTCCTAACCATCCCCCACAGCAATGTACAAAAGTACAGACTACGTCTTAGTGCCCTGGAATTTCTTCACTCTGATGACCCTGGGTGGATTCTGCATCAAGAATCCAGATTTATAAAATGGCAAATGGTTTATGTAAAATCCTTCACTTTAGAGAAAGAATTTTAGAATGTCACCACAAGATTATTCATGAGCGCGTTTGAAAAATAAAATTCTAGGTGGAAGATTCTGAGATACTCACCGCTTTTGAAGAACACATCTCCTGCATTAAGAGAAACATTCTGCAGAAGAGTCCACCAGGCCCAAGTAATTACAGCAGCTGAGCGGCCCATCTGGGAAACAACTCCGGAACCCCTTCAGACAAACTTGCCGGGGCAGGGTGACCTGCTAGTTACTGAGCCCCTGCCAGCTCATTTGTGGCCAGTGTTTTTCACAGATGCTCCCTGGTGAGTAGCAATTTCCAGATATTTTTTCAAATGGTTTTCATCCTGCCAGCTTGCCGGCCTGATTAGGGTTAGATTGGACTGTTGGAGCTTTGCCCCGAGGGTTGGCACCTACCCACCCATCTTTCCTCCCCTGTCAATCTTTATCCTCACCTCTTCTCTTCCCTAATCCTCTAGGCCCCTGTTAGGAGATCACCATCTTGTCATCTTACCCCAACCCTCCACCCCAATACCTCCTCTCCAGGCTGAACCATGGATGTGCAGGCAATGTAACAGAAGGAGAAAAATAATCTAGGAGTAGGAGCAGGAAAATGTGCATCTAGGCCTAGTTCTGCCACTAACTAGCCCTATGGCCTTGGTCAAGTTGCTTAACCTCTCTGGGTGTCACACTCCTGTTTGGTAAAATGAGAGCACCCATCACTAGTGTCAGGTAAGGCCTTTGCCAACTAATCACCCAAGTCATGCCACAACTGATGACAGCCAATCCCCCTCCCCCGACCTCTAAGTGTATTTTCTGAGATAGTCAGAAAATAGGATTTCAGAAAGAAAGCCGTGTTAGTTGCATGAGCTGGCTTCAATGACAAGCTGGGGCTGCACCTTAAACTTGAAAGAAGACAGGAATTCCATTATTAATGCTGCTTGGGGGAAGAAGAGGCTGAAGAAGTGCAGCTTCTAGAGAAATCAATGGTGAACTGGAATTTATCACCTCTGTGTGAGTCTGACCTCCTGGGACTTTTCCTTTACAGCCCCAGGATCCTGAATAATGAATAATGAATAATGAATCAAAACATACTCTCCATGACCTTTAGGATATGCGAAGATGGAAGTTTGATAAAAGGATAAAGAAAAGAGAAAAATCTGGAAAGTTTAACTTCATTTCTATTATACTCAAAATGAAAAGCAATGTTTTTTCATATTATAAAAGGAATATGAAAATTTGGAGACTACTGAAAAATATAAAGCTTATAATAAAATCACTCATAACAGACATAACCACTGGCAACATTTTGACTATTTCCTTTCACCTTTCTGAGATACTTTCCTTTATTATTTTGAAGTGTCTGTCTTGTCCTGAGTCTTCCTGGCTCATGGAAATCTCTGAACTCCAGAGAATTCAAAGTACCAACACTATTTTTTGTTTCCTTTTCCATATCTCCATATGAAAAATAATGTTAACAGGTGACTATTTGAATATGTGGCACAATCAGGGGTAAATTTTGAGGTTTGCTATTGCTTAACATTTGTGAACAAGCCTTTATCTGTTTCTCTACGTTTTAGTAGGAGATATAGGACACATTTTTCTAATATGCATGTTTTGCTCCTTTGTTTTAAATTCTTCAGTGGCTTTCTATTGTCTTTTGTATAAGATGCACACTTCTCCAGAAGACTCACAGAGACCATCGTGATTAGATTCCTGCCTCTCTCTGTGGTCTTGGCTTGCACCTGTCTCCCCAACACTTTGCTCCAGCAATGCTGGTCCTGTGTCCAGGCTCTCTCTCTCTCCCTGAAGCACTCTTCCTCTTCCCACTGCCTGGCTCATTTCTCACTTATGCATCAGATTAGATTAGTCCCCTTTACTATACACCTCATCTCCCCCCCATTCCTCCCCTATGAGCACTCATTGTATTTTGTTGTTATGGCTTGTTTCCTGTCTTTCCTACTAGACTCGAAATGCCCAGAGAGCAATTACTATCTGTTTTGCTCACCATTGTACTTCCATCCCCAACCAAGCACAGCCAGTTTGCAGAGTGAGTGTTGAATAAACATCTGTTGAAGGTGTTAATGAAAAAAAATGAATGGCATCTTTCATTCACATTAATCAAGAAAGCTCTTCAAAAAATATATATATACTATGATCTTTCAGAGGGGGAAAGTTTATAAATGGTGGGCACTGCAAAGAGAAAGAGAAATATTCTTGTGCACTGAAGGAGCTCAGGAAATTTCACCCCAAAATATGAGTCCTTGGTACTTTACATTAAGGCCCTTAAAGATTAATAGACCCTTGGAAAAGAACAGTTGACTTCCTTTCCCTTCCCTGTTATCTCACTATATTGCAGAAAAGAAGATCAAGAATGTAACCAGACCTGGCCCAAATCATTCTAAATATAATACCTATCTCTTAGGTTAATTTACAAGTCAATCTCTTTCCCCCCATCCATCCATTCTCCCAAGTATCTATTCATCCTCCCTAGCAACCATTTATTGCTCCTAAACAGAATTGCCTATACTGATCATCTACCCTTCCCCTCTAAAAGGCATGCATAAAATATCTGGATTCCATTGAGATATCAAGTAATCACTCTATGATTCTCCCAGGTGTGTGGTAAATAAACCTTTCTCTTATTAATCTGCCTTAATTGTGAGTTGTTCTTTCAGTGAACCTTCAGGGGAAAGGGGAAGTTTCCCCCTCACCCGCATAGTTTGGTGTACCCAGCAGAATTTCAAAGTCACTCTGCTGTTCTGAAAGCCACAGTGAGGAGAATGCAGAGCCTGACCAGCTGGCAACATGGTAAGATACCATAACTTAACCGGTCAGAATCCTGTTTTTCCTATCTCTGTGTGCTCCAGTTGAGCAGATGATAAAAAATCATTGTCTTCTCCAAATTTAAGACTGATGAGAGAAAAGGTTTTTGTGAATGACTAGTCTTTTTAGTGACTCTGGTATTGTTGTACTTTTTGGTACTCTGTGGTATGAATGTTCATATTGTTTGATTCCCTCTCCTCTCAGAAATAGCCTTTCGTTGTTGTTGCCGATTTTTTTCATCATTGTCTTTCTGTGTCATTTTGTCATAAAGAGGGTTACTATAGGATAGAACACAGGCCTAGCACCCCATAAGCCCACCATTCCGGCTGGCCCTGCAGACTAGCCGGTTCTGATTGACCAGCTGTCTATTAATGTTACTGAAAGCTGGGCGCTTGTCCTCAAGGCCACAGCAGATGAACAAGAACAAGTGGTTTGAAGAGAAGGAAAGAGAATTTTATTACTTTGTTGGCAAAGGAGGAAAAATGATAGATCTTCTCATCTCAAAATCCAAATTTCCTGAACATAAGCAGAAATACAGAGCTTTTAAAGGGCGGGCCCTCAGATCTAGCCACTGTGCTAATGTTTCTAATCATCCCATCTCTGCATAAGAGAAAACTTGTGCCCTCTGCCCACCAGGGCCCTCCTGGACCCACCTGGGGGACTGGCTCTGGCCTGGGATGGCTGAGCTATCTCCTGTAACACAAAGAGCAAGAGCCTTAACCTGATCCTCCCAACCACTGGCCTGAGGCAAAGATGCTGGTTTGAGCTCTCAAAAAGGAGTGAGGGTGTTTTAAAGAGAAAGGAAATATTTTCAGGCCATTCTCTATTACATTAAGACAAACTTTGCTGCAGGTCCCTGAAAACAGAAACCATTTGAGGTTCCCCTCTCATTCTGTTTTATGTCCCTGAGTTTGTCTTTTGACTGGGTGGGACTTCTCTCCTCAGTCTCCACCATCCAGGGGCCATGTTTTTTCGGGAACATGTCTGGCCACCAATCTGAAAAGATTGGGAGTCTGAAACATGTAAGATTCTAAGTGGCACATTTTTTGTATTGAACGTGTCAAGCTCTGGAAGAGTAAGTCTTTGTCTTAAAAGATCCTATTCTCTTTGTCTATCATAAGTCTATTTCTGAGAGTAACTTTTTGGGAATCTTGGGAACTGCCTTCTCTGTACCCTCTCCAGGCTAAACCTGAAAAATTACCACCTGGGCTTTCTATGAAGAGGCATTGGTTTGAGTCACTTTGGGAATAAATATACCATTGAGATTAATGGCCAAAAGATGGATTCTTTAAATTAAAAGACTCCCAAAATTTTTAAAAAATATGTTTTAGATATCTCTTATTCAAAACAATTGCCTTATTTGTATTAATAGAGAAATTAGATTAAAAGAAAGACACAATATTGTGGCTAGCCTTAAAAATTTGCTCGACAAAATCAAAGAGCAAACTTCTGATCTAAAATAGGTAAAAATCCTTTGAACACTACCCCTGTGGGAATAACGGCAGAGACCAATTTAACTCTTCAGAGGTGTTTCTAAAGAGGTGGAGAACAGTTTTTACAAGATCCAGAAAAGCCATAAAAACAACTCAAAGAAAGAAAAGTCTCACTGGTCATAAATAGGATGTATCCCACAATTTTTTGTCTAGCCATATTTTCTAACTTAATGGTTAAAGTCCTGTACTTTCACTTCAGCAGCCTAGGGTTGATTCCCAACTTAGGAATGAGTCTGTTCTGGTTTGATATTTGTGTAACTTTTGCCATTCACTGATTCTCTTCCCTTCTGTGCACAGCTTTTGCTTTCCTGTATTCTGTGGAGGCATATGGGGCTTTTAGCTGTTTATGTATGACTGGTTTGATGAGAAACTGGGACCCCAGAAAATATGGCTAGACAAAAAATTATGAGTTACATCTTATTTATGACTAGTGAGACTTTTCTTTCTTTGAGTTGTTTTTATGGCTTTCCTGGATCTTGTAAAAACTGTTCTCCACCTCTTTAGAAACACCTTTTGCTTCCTTGATTAAGTTATAACCTTGGTTAAGACTTATTGGTTTCACTTAAAAGAATACTTTAGTTTAAAAGTTCAGAAGCAAAAATGTCAGCTTTTTGTCCCAGCTAAAGTTTGCTCCATTCATCTTCACTCCTTTCTACTTCTTCCTGTTTACCAATCATAGAGTTTGGGCCAATCAAAGGCCGCCAACTGTTCAAACTATATTTAAGTAAGACAACTGCTCAGCTATAATCAATCCAGCTGTTTATCTTTTCTGTATGTCACTTTGTCTTTTCTGTCCGTGAATCTTTTTCAACTATGCTACAGCATTAGAGTATCTCTGAACCTACTCTAATACAGCTGCCCAATTTGTGAATTTCTCTTTGCTCAATTAAACTCTGTTAAATTTAATTTTTATCAAAAGGGGTTCAAGATAGAGCCCCCAGAGACCCCCAGGAACACCGAGAGTCCAGGCAAGCTACCTGCAGGACCCATTGTCCATTGCTCTCTCATTGCAACTGAATCTCTGCATGGTAGTGAAACAAGAGTTCTATATCACTATGCAAGCATTTGGAGCACTTCAGTTAAAATTCAACAGCACAACTTCTGTTGTATTTGAAAACTGCCTTGTCCTGGATGCCCTGACAGGTCAACAGGGAGGAGCTTGGTGGAAAATGCTGTTTCTACATAAAACCACACAGGGCAAGTAGAGACTGTAATCTACACCTCTTAAAAGACAAGATAAATATTCTCCATTAGATTAATGAAGACCTATTTCCAAGAATGAGAGACTAGTTTAGTGGGTGTGGGGAAATGGGCTTAGATCTCTTCTTTACTACTTATTTACTCTCATTCTAATCTATGTTCTTGTCTCCCTTTTCAGATCTCTCATTACTTGACTGCTAACCACATCTCTCTCTCACTCTCTCTCCACAGCCACTGACTCAGCTTTTAATGTGTGAAACTTCTAGGGAAATTCCAAACAAGGGGAAGTGAAGGAGCTCAGGAAATTTCAACCCAAAATATAAGCCCTCAGTATCTTGCATTAAGGCCCTTAGAGATTAATAGACCCTTGGGAAAAAACAATTGACTTCCTTTCCTCTCCCTGTTAGCTGACTATATTGCAGAAAATAAGATCAAGAATGTAACCAGATTTTATTAATCCACTCATGTATTGATGGACACTTGGTGCGATGCGCACCATCCAAGGGACAGACGCATTTGAAACTCGGACTTGGGGGCGGGGAGGGGAGGCAAGGGCAACATACGTAACCTAACCATCTGTACCTCCATAATATCCTGAAATAATAATAAAAAAAAACAATGTAACCAGACCTGGCCCAAATCATTTTAAACATAATACCTGTCTCTCAGGTTAATTTACAAGTCAATCTGTTTCCCCCATACATCCATTCTCCCAAGCATCTATTCATCCTCCCTAGCAACCATTTATTGCCCCTAAACAGAATTACCTATACTGCTCATCTCTCCCTCCCCTCTAAAAGGTCTGTATAAAATATCTGGATTCCATTGAGATATTGAGTATTCACTCTGTGATTCTCCCCATGTGCATGGTATTAATACATAAATCTTTCTGTTATAAATCTGCCTTAATTGCAAGTTGATCTTTCAGCAAACTTTTGGGGAAAAGGGGAAGTTCCCCTCACCTCTACACACTTCTATGAAACCCACAACACTTGGCTTTGAAAAGTTGAGATTGAAACCTTTATAGAGCTTTTGTAATCAATTCTTCTACTCTTATACCTCCCAGAGTAGGATGGGATCTAGGGAGATGATCAATACCCCTGTGTCCTACAAACCCAGAAAGCACCATTAACATTGCATTCTACCATCCTACTCGTTGGAGGGATAGCAGAGGCAACCTCTAGCATTAATACCACAAGGCCCTACAATGCAGGCTCCCTTACCAGCACCGAAACCTGATAATGATAAGCCACGGAGTAAACTTTCCAGTTATCAGACAAATGGAGAACTGGGCTCAACTGAAAGCAATAGGAAATCCAAAGTTACTCATATTTGGCATACTAGCCATTTTTCTGTGGATGCAGCAACCAATTCTGGCTTTACAATGATAGGAAAGGGCTCACATTCTCTTGAATTGTCCCTTCCCTTCAGAGGAAGAGGTCCAGGAGAAACTGGAATAATGAAGCTGGCCTTTATTAATGGGAGCTGGGATCTGCCTACATCCTACCTATGATGCAGCAGCCCACTGTTCCAGCCAAGCCAGCTCCCTAACTGACTTCCAAAAATGTACTGGGAAAGGGAGGAAAGGACATCCTATATCCCAACATTGTGAAGGGGCACATTTTAAGCATTCTGTCATATTTGTGGTAGTTATTGTTTATAAGAGCTACATAAAATATGAAACTAAATCATAGTTGTTTGTTCTATAAAAGTATCAAAAATTCTCTCCAACCAACTACCCCTCTAGGAGAAACTTACTCTTCTACATTCATCTGAGCCCCACGACCATTCTTTTCATGCTCTGCTTACATGATTCTTATTCATGCCATGCTTATTCTCACCCTCAAGTCATTGCTCATGCTGACTAGATGCCTGGAAGCAATGCCTTTTCCTTTCCCGTTCACATTTGCTAATCCAAGTACTCCATAAGGACCAACTTCCTTAATGTCTTCTCTCAAAGACCTTCCCCAATACCTCCAATCCACACTGGTCTGCCCTTTGCCGGACCTCCTTTTGCACTTATAACCAATATTATTCATTTTGGTGATTATTTATACTCTCTTTTGTAATGTCTCTTGTCTATTTCCAATGTCTCTTTTGACTCCGTAATGGATCTCTAAGTTCCTGGAAGGGAGAAACTGTAACTTAAATTTTTTGTATTTTTATTACAGTGTTAGCCACACAAGATGTTTAAAGAGGTAATAAATGGCTGAAACCAGGGGAAACAAACAGTGAACAAAATGTAGACCATAGTGGTAGAATCCATACTATTTAATTATAGTCAATTAGGAAAAAATTATTTAACAACACATAGACTAAAGAGAAACCAGCATATTAATTTTAATTTTTAGATAGATTTCTTTACAAATCAAGAGATTGGATTAAAAATGAAACAGCCAGCCAAGTGGAAAGTATGTTTTCTGGATTTGAGTGAGAAATTACTTATGAGCAATTGCCCCATAATTAATTTAAAGCACAACTAACCATTTGAATTATAAAAGGATGCCTGATAAACCTGTTTTCATGGTTCAGTGTGGCCTTGAATGCCCATTGCTTCTGTTTTGAGCAATATTTCAAAATATTTAAGATACATATAACAGTTTAAAATGGGTTGTCCAAACATCTACAAAAAAAACCTAAATCTAGCATCATAATTAATGGTGAGAAACTAGAAGCTTTCTTATTAACAACAGGAACAAGGCAAGTATGTCCCCTCTCACCACTCCTTTTTGACATAATACTGAAAGTCTTGGCTAATGCAATAAGACAAGAAAAGGGAATAAAGGTTATACAGATTAGGATGGGAAGACTCAAAATTGCCAAGAGATCAAACCTTCCCAACTTGATCTATAGATTTAATGCAATCCCAATAAAAATCCTAGCAAGTTGTTTTCTGGATATCAACAAACTGATCTAAAGTCTATATGCAGAGGTAAAAGAGCCAGAGAAGCCAACTCAGTATTCAAGGAAAAGAACAAAGTTGGAGGACTGACACTAGCTGACTTCAAGACCTACTATAAAGCCACAGTAATTAACACATTATGGTTTTAGTGAAAGAATAAACAGGTCAATGGAATAGAATAGAGATCCCAGAAAGACAATGCAACAGAACAAAGAGAGTCTTTTCAACAAATGGCTCTCAAACAACTGGATATTTACATGAAAAAAAAAGGATGTAGACACAGACCTTACACCCTTCACAAAAATCAACTCAAAGTGAATCATAGACATAAATGTAAAATGCAAAACTACAAAACTCCTAGAAGATAACATATAAGAAAATCTAGATTACCTTGAGTATGGCGATGACTTTTTAAATACATCAAAAGACACAATCCATGAAAGCAATAACTGATAAACTGGACTTCATTAAAATTAAAAACTTTGCTCTATAAAAGACACTGTAAAGAGAATGAGAAAACAAGCATGGTTTGGGAGAAAATATTTGCAAAAGACATACAGATAAAGAACTGATATCCAGAGGGGACAGGCATATGCACAAACAAGGAGTGCAATGCACACCTCTGGGGGAATGGACACACTTGAAGCTCAGACTCGGGGGGCAGGGAGGGCAAGGGCATCATATGTAACCTAATCATCTGTACACCCATAATATACTGAAATAAAAAAAAAAGAACTGATATCCAAAATATACAAAGAACTCTTAAAACCCAACAATAGAAAACATAACAATCCAACTTAAAAATGTGGAATGACCCGAATAGACACCTCAATGAAGAAGATATACAGATGGTCAATAAACATACAAGAAGATGCTCTACATCGTATGTCATTAGGAAATTACAAATGAAAACAATGAGATCACATCTATTAGAATGACCAAAATCTAAAACATTGACAACGCCAAATACTGGCAAGAATGTCGAGCAACAGGGACTCTTGTTCATTGCTGGTAGGAATGCAAAATGGCACAGCCACTTTGGAAGACAGTTTAGCAGTTTCTTACTAAACTAAACATACTCTTACCGTACGATCCAGCAAACATGCTCCTTGGTATTAATGTAAAGAAGTTGGAAACTTATGTTCACACAAAAACCTGCACGCAAATGTTTGTAGTAGCTTTATCAATAATTGCCAAAACCTGGAAGCAACCAAGATGTCTTCAGCAGGTGAATGGATAAATAAACAGTGTAACACACAAATAACAGAATATTATTCAGCACTAAAGAGAAATGAGCTATTAAGCTATGAAAGGACATGGAAGATGCGTAACATGCATATTGCTAGGTGATGGAAGCCAATCTTAAAAGGCTACATAATATAATTTCAACTATATGACATTCTGGAAAAGGCAAAACTGTAGAGACAGAAGGATCAGTGGTTTCCAGGGCTTAGGAAGGAGAGAGGGATGAACAGGCAGAACATGAAGGATTTTTAGGGCAGTGGAATTGTTCTATATATTATAATCGCGGATACGTGTCATTACACATTTGTCAAACCCATAAAATGCACATAAAGAGTGAACCTTAATGTAAACTGTGGACTTTGAAGATAATGATGTAGGTTCATTGATCGTTAACAAATGTGCCACTCTGGCGAGGGATGTTGATAGTGGTTTAGGTTATGCGTATGCAGGGGCAGCAAGCATGTGGGAAATCTCTGTACCTTATGTTCAATTTTGCTCTAAACATAAAACTAAAACAGACTAAAAGTCTATTTTTAAAAAATCTGGAATAAAGTTTGTAAAAAACTGTAGGTTGAATTCAGGATTTTTTGGGAAAGTTTTCATATGAGAAAAGAAACTATGTTCCCTGTGGTCTGACAAGAATGTTATGTTTCCTTCCTGAAGGTGGCGTTTGTGTACTATGGTCAAAGAACGTTTCTCTCATTTGTTAAGGAAAAAAAAAAAAGCAAACCAACTTTCGCAGACAGTAAGTAAAATGACTCATAAAACTGTCATGAGTAATTCCAGCAGCTAGGTTGAAATGGAAGGCTGCTCAGAGCACCTCTACCTTTCTGTGACAGGGTGAGCTTTTATAGATCAAGATTATAGACTTACCTGTGAACACTGGGACCCATAACTCAATTTACAGGTACCTTAGAGCTCAAAGAATATTTGCAGAGCTGACTCTCTGGGATTTGTTACAGGCACCAGGAACTTCATGGCTAAGACAAGCTGCAGACCTGGCTGAGATGGCCCAACAGGAATGAGAGTCCTCAGACCTGCATGAACCTGTGGCCAATTTGCTACAGCCACTACAGCTGCATTGTGGGAGCTATTTGCACTAGAGAGACAAATCACCTAAAGCCAACTTCTGCATAAGAATTCACTCTGAAACTTGTTAAACTCACATATTTCTGGACTTCAGAGATTCTACTGTCAAGAGCATCAGTGGGGCCTGGGAGTTTACATTTAAGAAGCTTGCTAGAGTGGGTACAATTACTCAGATATATAAATAGAAGAAATTCCTGATACAAGCAACAACATGAACAAATCTCAAAAACAGGATTCTGAGAAAAAGAAGCCAGACACAAAAGAGTATATACTCATGTGTGTGTGTGTGTGTGTGTGTGTGTGTGTATAAAGTTCTAGAGTAAACACAACTAATCTATATTGGAAGAAATCGGGTCAGTGGTTGTGTAGGGCAGGGAGTTCAGTGGATTGACTACAAAGGGGTATGAGAGAACTTTCCAGTGTGATGGAAATGTTCTATATTTTGATTGAAATGATGGTTACATGGGTGTATATATTTATCAAAGCTCATCTAACTGTACGTTTAAAATGTGTACATTTCACTGCATGTAAATTCTTTCCTGATAAAGTTGATTTAATAAAAGATACTTCCCAGGTGATTCAAACGTGAATGTAGGTTTGGGAGCCACTGACCTTTTGCTACTGGGGAATGACCAGATCATAAGGGCACTTGAGCCACACTGGGGCTTCTTTTTTGGCATTTATACTTCCATTGAGAGAACTTCTAAGCCCCAAGGCACCTTCAAGATCTAGTTGACTTACTTCTGAATTTTCTCCATGAGAAAACTGAAGCTCAGAAAGATTGAAAGACGTTTCCAAAGTCACACAGTAAAATACCTGCAGGTATCAGGTAAGAATTTCTGACAGCTTTTCTCCCAGCATCACACTGCATCCAAAGGAAAGAGAGCAGGATGCAGTTAACAGATATTCCTTGCTCTGGCTCAGTGCCTTTATTCATCATGGCCACCTACAGGATAGAGCTACCCGGTTACCTGACCCAAGGAAATAGAATAGAATCAAGTTTCTTACAAGGAACAGTTGAAAGACTTTCATTTCAGATTCATTCATTCACTCATTCAACAAATGATCAACTCGTATTTGTTGAGTGCTTTAGTTTTTAGGCACAAGAGATTCAGGAATGAATAGCACACACGAGATCCCTGACCTCAAAGAGTTTGTTATCGTCCACAATAAAGAAATAAGCAAACATATGAGCAAGACAATTTCAGACAGTGGAAAGTGCTTGAAGAAAGCAAACAAGGCAATTGAAAGAATAACTGTGAAGGGAGGGTCTGTTTTAGCTGCACTCGTCAGGGCAGGCAGTTCTGAGGAGGTGACTCTGTGGCATGGGGGGTGAGGCAGGAGATGGTGAGGTTGAAGGCAGCTATCTCTATCCCTTCTCTACATGCTGCTGTGTAGAGGAAGAAGAGCGCGTGTCCCATGATGACTCAGAAGGTGAAGCGAGAACCAAGATGAGTGGAAGACAAAAGTTGCATTGCGATCAGTTTAGGGGAGAACTTTTCAACCTATTAGAAGAGGAATTAGTGTTTAGTTGAGGGTATACGATGTCCTACTTTTCTTATTTGTAATATTTTGTTTAGTGCTTGCAAAAACTCTAGGTGGTAGGTGGAACAACGTCACTGGAAGGAATGATCTCCCCCTTCCTAGAGGTATGTAAGTGCAAGTGGAATAGTCATGTACCAGGATTCTGGAGAAGGGATCCTTCATTGGAGAATTCCTAAGATTTCTTCTCCCTCTAAGCTAGCTTAAACCTAAGGTGAATAATTTATGTTTAGCAAATGAATATGCCTGTGGGTTTTACAAGTTTGGCTGCACTAGTGATGTCTGTGGACCTGCAGTATTCTATTAAATATCATCTTCCAAATAGTTATGCCCTGGCTCAGTACTGGGCACACAGTAAGCACCCAATATATGTTTGCTGAAATCAAATGAGCTCCCTGGCTGAGGTAGAGAGAGGTAAGTTGGGGTTCCTTAACCTTGGGGCCCCTTACCCCTGCAGTGCTGCTCTAATTATATCATAGAAACCGATGGAAAAAGCAAATAAGACATACTCCAGATTCCAGCCCAGGCAGTGGAAAGTTAGTGAAACTTCTTAAACAATAATAGGTTGTTTCCAGTTTAAGCTTTAACCATAAATTCTCAGGAAAGCCTTCATTGAACATTCTCCCTGAGCAATGCAGCAGAATGGCATTCTAATGCCTCCTTCAGTGAGAAACCAGACATGGCCATGATCTGCTCTTGAGGATGCATAGCAGCAGGAATGGCAAGGGCAGTGAGCTACCTCTGACCTGGGAATTCTGCCTGGCTCACTTCCCTTCATTAAGAGAAAATTTGCTGGATTTACTTCGGGAAAATAAAGTTCCATATGAGAAAGAAGTAGCCCTGATTGGAGGCCTCTTAAACAAGTGGTTCTCCAGAAAGAACAGTAGTCTCCACCATGGACAGCCCCAGGAAGAAAAGGGAAGACATAGATACCTAGGGTTACGTGGGCATTGGCCTTCCTGAAGCCTAGTGCAAGGAATGAAGGAGGTGAACTCAAGATTCACGCCTTTCATTCTATGAGTCATTACCCAATTACTGATCCCACTCGGCTCACACGGAAAACAAAGTTCAAGCTAAAGTACAGGCAGCAACAAGATCCATGTGCATTGTGCAAAACGCAAAATTCCCACTGGCCAGACACATACCCTTTGCCTCTGGGTGACGGCTCATCGTGCTGCAACTGTGCCCTCAGTCTTTCATCCTATCCTAAATTATTCTATTAGACTATAACCTACTCCAGGGCCCAGTCTCTCTGTCTTTCTAGTAGAGAGAGAGAGAGAGAAAGGGAGAGAGAGTAGGTACCTGGTAAGTGTACAATTGAATGGATAAGTTTTCATGTAATACTTTTTAGTGCCTAATAATAGCTAATATTAACTGAACACTTCCGTGTGCCAGGCACTGTGCTGAACACTTTACAGGTATTACCTCATTTAATCCTGAAAACAGCCCTGTGAAACAGGTACTACTACCATAGTTATTGCTTGGATCATCGCTATTTTCTTGTGAAGAAACAGACCTAGATCTGAGATCACCATGCTGTACTGCAGATGGATTTTTACCCTGTTGACGTTGTGGGGACAGGGGACAGGCACTGTGTGGAATATCTGTGGAGAGTTTTGTCCCAAACCTGGGTCAGGATCTCGACTTCCATAATTTCCAGTTTCTTAGCAATTTGAGCACCACTTGGGCAGAACTGATGCTTCTGAACAGGGAGAAAAAAGCCAAAGGGCAGGTGTGACGTTTCCGCCTCTTGTTTTCTCTTGCTCATCCCTCTTGTTTTTCGCTGTTAACAGGGGCATCTAGACTGAAACCTCCAAATTAACATGAATCCACAAATCGTAATGGCTTGTGTTTGGGGGAGTTGTGGATGGCAGCCTAGGGCTTTTATATTTTTATATGCTACAGCAAAAGACGTTTTACTTCTAACTTAATATGATGTGAAGACTTTTAAGACTTTACATATGAATCTTACATCTCAATTTATTTTTAAAGTAAGCGACCATTTACTGGGAGTTTACTACGTGCTGGACACTGTGCTAACCCTTCACGTGCATTATCTCAATTAATTCTCAAGACAACAAACAGCCCTACTGATTTAAATTTGTTTTCCTTTAGTTTTGATAGAATGTATTGGCTTGTGGAGAGGTGAGCAGGTGGTGGTGACAGCCAAGGGCAGGGCATTCATCTACAGAAAGGAGGAATAAATAAAAAAAAGCTTTGGCAGAAGATCTTTTATCAAACAAGGCAAAAAGAACTGTCTCCCTGACAACCTGCATGTCTGTCTTGGTCAACCCCCTAGAAGCCAAGACATTCACAGACTTCCAAGCCCTGTGAAGCCACGTGAATGTACCCCACTCAGCTCTCTGACCTAGCAAATCCTTCACTTCAAACAGTTCATAAGCCAAGAAGTGGGGGAGTGATCTATTTTATGGCAGAAAAATCAGATCTGGGCTTAAGTTTCATCTCAAAAAACTAAAGTTCCTGAATTCTCTTCTGCATTAGGTGTGGTCAACACTAACCTACAGACCACCATTGTTTGAATTAGAAAAAGGTGCCCCCATGAGAAAACTTGGTGAGTTTGGTGCAGTGCTTGGTGAGCAGATGGCACCTTTGTGCCCTTTCCTCCAGGAGCACACAGCTCTGTGCCAGGGTCTCTGGCGCAGTGAGAAGAGCACGGGCCTGCATTTCATCCCCAACTCACCCCTCGGCAGACACCCCTGAACAACCTGCATAGATGTATGCACCAGGACCACCACCAGGAGCAGCAAGGATGTCCCAATGTGACAGTCCATGGGCCCTAGCCGATCCATAGGTGGGCTTTGTTGTCCTAATCATGTTTGGAAAAATTTGAGTTGCTCCTCAAGCTTAAAAATTAGGAGATTTCACACAAAATCCAGATTTCAAGGTTTTCTTGAAAAATGAGAAGATCTGGGCACACTGGTTCTGCTTTCCCGCATAGCAAATTGGACTGGAGCTAAGCAGCGCTGCCTACTTTATGTGTTTGCTTATTTTATTTTTTTTGTTTTATACTATGTCTTGGATTTCATTCTACATTATCACATAGAACTACCACTTCCCTTTTAAACTGTCATTTGTATTAAGTTTTTTAATAGATAATACTTGTGTTTGGCACAGAATTCAAAAGATGCAAAGGGGTGTCCCCGGGGACCCAGTGCTGCTCCTCCAGAGGCGACCACTGCCACCAGTTCGCATGTGTCCTTTCATAGGTCTTACCTGCACACACAAGCACATGTGCAGTGTTTCTAGGACACCGTTAATTGCAAGATGCACAATTATTTTGTGTTCACTAAGAACAAAAACATCCCGATAAAATTATGACATCATGCCTTGATGATGGTCCTGCCTGATCCATAAATCAGTCAAGTCAGCCCCTCATTGCTTTGAAATGTGTCTCATCTATTCCAAGGGGCTGGACCACTTTTCTTGCCTTCTGTTGCACTGCTTGGAATATGGCACGCAATCCTCTCACTGCATCTCAGTAAGAAAACATAACACAGCCTCATCTACTTGTGGACATCTTCATTTCTTAGGTCTTATAAAAAGATTTAGTTGTTGCTTTGATAGATATGTAATTTATTGAGGCTGTTCCCCTGATTTACTTTGGTGTAAAACGTGAGGTAGGAATCTAACCTATATTTTCCAGGCACTGCCTTCAATTCACTACAGTTCCCACCACTTCCAACTGTCTTACTCTGGACAGCTTCTCTTATGTTATTTGTTTGACCCCCTAATAGACGATTGAGTTCATAACACCCGGACTGTTGGACAATGGCTGGACAATGCAATCAGCAGTCTCACTGGCAGTCTGTTTGCTGTGAGAGGCGGGGTGGCTTCAGCACAGGAAAAAAAGTCCTCTAAATAGGACCTCTGTAGCTACACGCACAGGCTCAACCAGGAAGAGCCCTTTGGGAGCCTGCGCATGGTTAGAGGTGCAGGGGTTGCTTGACCTGGGGGCTTCTGACCTCTAGCTTGATTTGCATCCTTCTTTCTTGTAGATGACACATCTAGGTCACTGGTAGGGGATGTAAGGAGAGCAGGTGAGATTCCTATCAATACAAGACAACCTAATGAAGACTGAAGCTGAAATTTCAGCCTAGGAATAGGCTTCTGTGTTTACATAAAACATATAATAGCTTTAGTGCAAATCGACATGGTTTTTCTAAGACAGAGACACCTATGATCCCTAAACTATATCTTGTACTGGCAAGATGTTCTGTAGACAAAGGTTTGAAGTGTGAGTTTTAGTCCTACCTCTACTAAGGTACCCTGTGCCTCCTTGAATAAGCCACTTTCTGAGACTCAGCTTATTCACCTAGTCTGTGTAGTGATGGGTTTAGACTAGGACCTAGATCTAGACTCTTAAGCTCTTTGCACAACAGATGGCTTTGAAATACACACAATCTAACATAGAATTTCAGAGCATTTTCAGGCTTCCTGGTATTTACCCATTGATTTCTGTACATGCCTATCCAATGCTTGCCTTTATATACATTCTAAGTTTCACTGATTTTCTCTTGTGTCATTGTCACAGAGAGTATTTGATGGTGCTCAGCAGCTGTATATTAAAGATATTTCTCAACTTCCTATTCCTTGAGGGAGTAATAATAAAACAGTCTTGCAGAGGATATCCATGGCCCTGGCATCTGGTCCGCTTCCTCTGACATTAGGAGACAGAGGTCTCTCACTTCCAGAGTAGACATGCCAGATACTCCTTTTCCCAGCACATTTGCACCTAGGGCCTGGACTTACGTTTTGTTTCTGCCCTAGATTTAGAATTGAAAATTGGTGACACAAAGGAGCTGGACCACTCACAACCCCTTCTGGTGAGGGTGCCCACAGTGACAGCAGCTCCACTCTGTCTCTGGAGGCAGCAGTGACAGCTGTCTCAGTGGTAATGCCAGGCTTGTTTTGGAGATATTGGCTGTACAGTCCGAAGCATATGGGCCCAATGCCAGGGACAGGTTCACTGTGGCATATTGGGCACTGTGGCTGGCTAATTCTTTGGCCTGACCCAAGATTCTCTGAGCTACCAATATCCTATAATAAATTCCTTTTCTGCTTAAATTAGCTAGAGTTGGTTTCTATTGCTTGCAACTGAAAAGCTGAGTGACACAAACCTTACCCTTCTTGAATGGATACAATGACTTAGAAATTATTTTCCAACAAGATACTTCCTAGAAAGTTGGGAGTCGTGATGGTTTGGGGGAGAGGGAAACAGAATGAGGAAACCAGACAACTTAATGTAAATGTAGTACTCTACTTCCCTTTAGCACCCTAAGAAGCTTGCAAAATTAATAGCAACAAAGATGATATTAAATAATAAGAAACTTCTTGGGCTATTCTTCCATTATTGTATCAATTGCTTTGATGCATTTAATGATGCATTTATTTAAGGTTCACTGTGTAATTAGAATTTGTCGATAAAACAGAATGCATAAATCATATACGTTTTTGAGTGTCTTTTATGTGTCAGGATCTCTGCTAGAAGCTGGGGCAGATTCACAGAAGAAAGAGGTAGGTTTTCCCTTGAAGTAAGCAAGAACGTTCAACATAATGTTCTAAGTGTGGCAAGAGTATTAGAGGGAGAAAGGACAAAGCTGAGCCTATTTTGGGTAATCAGGGAAAAAATTTATCATCTGGGTTGAGCTCTTTTCAGTAGACCAAGGTGTGGTCAGGTTGTATCTCTGAGAGCGTGCAAGGTTTCCAAGGCAACAAATAGTGGGAAATAGAGTTTTATCTTTGTTATTCTGAAAAGCCATTGTAATGTCTGTGCAAAGTTTTCTTAGTGTTCTCTAAGTTTTCCTGTTCCAAAGAGATTGAAGAATTTTTGTTTAGGTTCTAGCAAGTCTAAATTCAGTTGGATTTGATTGTTGTCCCTCTCCCCAAAGAATTGGCATGAGTCTCGCCAATTTAGAAATTTCCAGCCTGCTTTTTAGTTTTGTGCATCATTGCCTTGATCCCATGGGAAGGACTTAACTGGAAAACAGGTGTTCTTTCAGGTCTGATGGGGTCGGGACAGACTTGGTAAGGCTGCTGATGGGACGGAAGCCCTCCTGTAGCAGCAGGCTTGCCCAGGGCTTGCCATTTTGGGGGGGGTGAGAGGTTGAGGGAGGCTGTGTGTGGGGAAAGAAGGCAGTTAGTTAGTTCGCCAGCAGTTCTATTACCGGGGTCACCTCAACTAGAAAGCAGGCATTTGCAATAACAAGGTACAATATTTTTGGTCTTTTTTCTGATCATTACTGCATTGAAAACTTTTCCTGGCAAATCAAGTAGAAAACTTCTCTGGCCTGAATCCTCACCTCTTGCATTTCCCACAGCAAATATTGCTTCAGTTTTTAAGGAACCATTTTATACTAATATAAAAAAAAAAATGCCCACAAGGAAATAAGAGAAATTTGTGAACAGAATCTGCAACAAGAGATCCTGCTGTTAAGAGAGTTAAAAAGAAAATACAACTGTTCTGAAAGTTCAATTTAAGATCAGTGTTTGGAAAGGAGAGCACATTTTTTGGCAGCAGCCTAGTTATAAATGGTGATTGGGTTCCCAGATGAGCCCACAAAGGACTACTTAACTCACAATGTTCCTGTAAAATCAATCATGATGTCTTAGCCTTATATATTATTTTCATACCATTTACTTTTTTCACTACGTACATTCATTTTCTACCATACGAGTTCACTGGAAGACATTTTTAAAATAGAGAAAAGTATAAAGAATAAAGAAAAAAACTCCCCGAAGTCCACCACCCAGAGATAACATTTGAATACAATTTATTCATTATTTAAAATTTTAATAGATTTATTGATGCACGATTAACATAAAATGAACTGTAATATTTGAAATGTATAATTTGATAAGTTTGACAAGTGTGTATACGTGTGAAACTATCATATCGCCACAACAAAGATAATGAGCAAATCTATCACCCTTCCCCCCAAAACCCTCATATCCCTTTGTAATTCCTCCCTCCGTCCCCATCCCCAGGGAAACACCAATCTGACTTCTGCCAACTGTAGCTTAGGTTGCATTTTCTATAGTTATATATAAATGGATTTATCTAGTATGTATTTCTTTTTGTCTAGCTTCTTTCACTCAGTGTAAGTTTTTGAGATTCATCCACATGATAGCCTGTATCAACAGGTTTTTTTTTTTATTGCTGAGTAGTATTCTGTTGAATGATTATATAACAATTTATTTATCTATTCATCTATTGATGAACATCTGGCTTTGTGATGTCTTTTTCCAACAACAACCAATTCTCTTACACCAAGTGCATATCCAACAGTTCGATTCAATTCTGACACTAACTAGAGTTAGCACAGACTATACAGGTTAAGGGGTCCATCTCACAAAACCGCCCCCACTTCAGAGACCAGCTGCAAACAGAGTCCTCAGGAAACCCACATTTCTGCTGGACTGACCACAAGTTCAAGGATTCCTAGGACCTTCTTCTCAGGTTCTCCAATTTGTTAGAACAACCCACAGAAGTTATGAAAGCATTTTACTTATGATTGCTGATTTATTATGAAGGATACAACTGAGTAACAGACAATTGAAAAAGATCGGTAGGGCAAGAGGTGGGGAGTGGCCGACAGAACCACTCTCCCAGCACCTCTGTGTGTTGGCCACCTAGGAAGTTCTCCAAACCCCATCACATAGGGGTTTTTATGGAGGTTTCATTATGTAGGCACGATTGTTTAAACCATTGGCCATTGGCAATTGAACTCAATTTCCAGCCCCTTTCTTCTCCTAAGGAGGGGGCTGAAAGTTCTAACCTCTAATCACATACTTGGTAGGGACCCTACTATGAGTGGTTTCATTAGCATAACCTCAGGTAAGACAGGGAACTTGTTATATATAACAAAAGACACTCCTGTCTCTCAGGAAATTCCAAGAGTTTTAGGAATTTTGAGCCAGAAACCAGGGACAAAGATCGAATGTATATACAATCTTGCCATGCACTTAATGATGGGGAGACATTCTGAGAAATGCATTGGGCAGTTTTGTCCTTGTGCAAATATTATAGAGTGTACTTACACAAACCCAGATGGTATAGCCTACCCCACACCCAGGCTGTATGGTATGGCCTATTGATCATGGGCTACAAACCTGTACAAGATGCTACTATACTGAACATTGTAGGCAACTGTAACACAATGGTAGCTATTTGTGGATCTAAACACATCAAACATAGAAAAGGTACAGTCAAAATATGGTATTATAATCTTACAGGACCACCATTGCATATGCAGTTCTTCATTGACCGAAATATTGTTATGTGGTTCATGATTGTATATTTTTTATTATAACTGCAGGGTTGTTTCCTGTTTGGGACTGTTATAAATAAAACTGCTATGAGCATTCATGTACACGTCTGTGTATCAACACATGCTTTTATTTCTCCAGGAGTAAAATGGCTGAATCGTATGGTAGATATATGCTTAACTTCTTAAGGAATTGCCAAATTTGTTTCCAAAGTGGTTGTATCATTTTACATTCCCGTCAGCAGTGTATGAGAGTTCCAGTTGCCTGAATCCTCACCAAATCTTCCTACGGTCAGTGTTTTAAATTTTAGATATTCTAACAGGTATACAGTGCTATCTCAATGTGGTTTTGATTTTAATTTCCCTAATGATTAATGGTGAAGAACACATTTTTATGTGCTTGTTTGACATTGTATATCTTCTTTGGTGAAATCTCTGCTGAAATCTTTTGTCCATTTTTAAATTGGGTCGTTCGTTTCCTTATGATTGAGTTTTGAAAGTCCTTTATGTATTCTGCATGCCAAGTCCTTTATCACATACGTGATTTGCAAATCTTTTCTCCTAGGCTGTGGCTTGTCTTTTCATTCTCTTAATACTATAGTGTATTTTGAAGACGGGAAGTTTGTAATTTTGATAAAGTTCAATTTAGCAATATTTTCTTTTATGAATCATGCTATCGTATCCATGAAATCTTTGCCTAACCCAAGGTCACAAAGATTTTTTTCCTATGCTTTCTTCTAGAAGTGTTATTTCATTTTACTTGTAGATTTATGATCCATTTTGAGTTAATTTTTATATACGGTATGAAGCATAAAGTACAGATTTAAGTTGTTTTTTGTTTTGTTTTTTGCTTATGGATATCTAAATGTTCCTTATGCAGCTTATTAAAAAGACTTTTATTTTGCTTCCAAATTGCCTCGTTCTTCTGTTAAAAATTAATTCACTATATATATGTGGGTCGATTTCTCTAGTCTGTTCCGTTGAACTTCGTGTCTACCTTCACCACATTTTCTTGACAACTGTAGGTGTTCTAGGTCACCTTGATATCAGGCAGTGACAGTCTTCATTTGTTCTTTCTCAAAGTTTTGATTTTTCTTCTTCTAACACTAAAAGGAACATCTATGTGAATGGAACATCATCCACATTCAATTGTTTACTTAAAATAAATTCTTAGAAGTAAAACTACCAGGTCAAAGGATATAAACACCTGAAGTTCTTACACAAATTATTCTCCAGAATAATTAAACCAACTTACCCTCCTTGAGTGTTTACCAGTAAATGAGAGTTCAGGTCCCACTATAACTCTGCAACCATGGTATCAACTATGCTCTTCTTTTCTTTGGCATTCTTTAAATATTTATATGCTGGGCCCTAGGCTAAGCTCTTTACATAGATAATCTCACTTAATTTCTACAATGCTACGTGGTAAGTACAATCATAATCCTCCTTTAACTCACAAGGAAATTGAGTCCTAGACAGTTTAGAGGACTTGGCCAAGGTCACACAGCCAGTGAGTGCTACAGCTGAGACTTCAACCCAGGCCAACTAACTCCAGAAGCTGAACATTTTAACCAATTCTGCTCTGTCTCTTATCTTTGCCAATTTAAGAGGTTGAAAAAAAAGAAAAACTGGCATCTCTTTTAATTTGCATTTTCTTGACTTTTACGGAGGAGGGATACTTTTATCTTGGATTAACTGGATTTACTTGGGAGATCAATTCTATGGGTAGCTGCATTCTGAGCTCCAACTTGGTCCTTAGGAGGTCATGTGTCATCTTTGGAGCAACTCAGGTGTTAGAAGAGCAAGATTTGGATTCCACTTGTACTTTGTCGTCCCAGCTGTGTGATCTTCAGCAACACTCACCTACCTGAAGCCTCAGGCTGTTTACTTGCAAAATGAAGGTGGATATGCTTTTTCTTACCGACTTGTTATGAAACTGCTGAGATCAGATGGATTTAAGCACATCGGCAAACAATGAGAGATGAAGTATGAGCAACACTGGGCTACAAGCTTTCCAGTATCTCCCTTAATCCTCCTAACTCCATGAAATAGGCATAGAGCTGTGACATAATTTCACCAAGGGTACACCAATACTAAGTGGTATTAATACTGCAAAGTCCTTGTCACATAGAAGTCCTTAATAAGTGTTCAGTCACCCAGGAACACATCACTCCTTGCCCCAGAAGTGATGATGGGGTCTTCCCAACTTCTCAAGAGATGAGGACACCTTTTTTTCAGAGAGAAGAGGTCTTTGAAGTACAGTATCAATACTGTGACACTAGTAGGTGAAACCCTTGGTTATCTAATTTCTTCCTTTATTTTACCTAAAATTAGGAAAAGATCTAATGGCAATCCCCTCAGCATATAGTAAACTTTCCTACAGCAAACCATGTACCAGCTTTTTCTACCATGTGGCTCTTAAGCCTCATGCACTGACTTTTCTAGAGCATCACCCTTCTCCTGTGGTTGCCCTCTCATTTTTGTCTTGTGCCTCCAGTGCAAATAGGATGCAAGTGAAATAAGAGCGTTCTTACTATATTGAATTCCCATTGATAAACATTGCCCTTGCCACTGTACTTATGGAGGGAGAAAAGGAGAGAGAGAAAAAGAGAGAGAGAGAGAGAGATTAGCTTTGTCTTTCAGACTCAACCCCTCCCTTCTGTGCTCTGGGATGCTGCTCTGTCATCCGACACCGTGCCAGACTCTACAATAGGGAGCACCAGAGGAGGACTATGAAGCTGTCAGAGGCAGAACTGACTTTCTCCCCATATTTGCTTCTTGTTGGGTTTCCATGGGCTTCCCGGTCCTGTCGACAGCACCTGGCCACACTTCTTGGCCCCGTCAGCACCAGCAGAGCAGCGCCCCCTCCTCAGAAGTCCCCTCTCCAAGTTTCTAAGCTTAGTAATTCCAACCTCTTCTTGTTCCCCAGCCCTGAGGATGGTAGCTGTTTCTTGCAGTTGCTCCTCTGTAATACTTCAGTGTTCCTTTTTTTTTTTTTTTTGACTTTTTAATTCTTCAAGCCTAGTTAACAATTATCTATATTAAATCTTCGTTGTCAAAATAATTGTGGTTTCTGTTTCTTAACTGGACGCTGAGTGCTACAGAGAAGGAGGGAGGAGGTAGCCCCAGGAGGTTATTAAAGCCCCTTCAACAATAAATCTCCCTGTTCCTGCAGACTGGACCCACTGAGGCAGAGTCAAATTCCAGGGATCCCTAAATGATGGAAGGGACATAAGAAAACCTGAGCTTGGGCCAGCATGGGGCCCTGGGGAAGCAGGGACGCTGCCCGACTCTGCCTCTTGGCTAGCCTTCAGGCTTCCCAGTGTCCAATTCAACTCATCTTGCTGCAGTCCTGCCAGCAATAAAGCATGCATGAGAACGGTGGCCCCTTGGACACATTTCCCAGACACCTTAAGGGTACTGACCCTGGCATCTTCAGCTGTGGAGAAATGAGGTAGCCACCAATCCTGGCTCCGACAAAAGTGGTACCAGCTTCCTCCACTTTGAGAAGAGACACACAGGAGGAGGTGCGGTCAGTGCACTTCACTGAAGGCAAGGCAGCTTACTTGAATCTGGATGGGGACAGAGAAGATGCGCCTCCCGCGGAAGCACCAGGGCCCAGAATTCCCAGTTCGATCAACTCCCAGAATTTGGTGGTTAAGAATTGATTGTTAAGTTTATAGGCCCAGGTGCTAGACTGTCCAGATTCAAATCCCACCACTGCTTCTTACTAGCTGTGGGAACTTGGGCAATTTTCTTAACCTTTCTATGCCTCAGTTTCTTCATCTGTATAATAGGGATAATATGAGTACTTACCTCATACTGTTTTGAAAGGGTTTGATGGGTTACCTCATGTAAAGCATTTAGATCAGTGTCTGGCACATGAAAAGTGACATCAAATTAATAGTTACGTGATGATAATGATGATCTGTGTGAGTATCCCACCCTAGGCAGCGGAGAAAAGTACGTATAGAGGGAATATTTTGGGTCCAAAAAGCTATTTGTTAAGATACCTTAAGTTGCAAGAAACAAGAAACCCTAAGACAAATGGCTTGAAAGGTAGATTTACTATCTCAAAAAGAAGTCCAGAGCAAGGCATCTTCAGCAGACCAAGGATGCTATGAAGAACTCAAACTTTTTTCATATTTCTTTTCTGTCATTCTCGGCAGAATGGCTTTTTCCTGAGGCTTGTCCTCTCATGTTTTCAAGGTGGCTGTAGCAGCTCTCACCATCACAGTCTTGAGACAACATACAGGGCATTAAGAAGGAGTTTGGTTCCCAGGGTATTTTTTAAAGATAAACAACCTTCCCCAGATGCCCCTCTCCCCACGACCCAGCAGACTTCTCTTTTATTCTCATTGGCTAGACTGTTGCGCGTGCTCACGCCTAAGCTAATCACTGACAAAGGAAATGGAACCTCAAGATTACTTGGACCAATCATGACTCAGAGCTGGCAATGGGGTGGAACTCACCACTCCCTGGGCCCCTCCACCTAGCATATGGCTGCATAGGAGGCTATATGCCCAAACAGAATCAGGGCGCAGTTAGGAAGGAGCAGGGGAGAAATGGCTGATGGGCAGGCAAGCAAGAGTGACTGCTACAGTGGCCTTCCCAGCACCCTGCACATCGCACAGCCCTTGGCCTGTGCATGAACACTGACCACACTGGACATTCAGGAGAATTTATGGGGGAAGAAGATACTTCTCCCCACCACATCAGGGACATGGGGACCAAAATAGGTTTGTTCTTGTTCTTCTAGACCTAAAACACACGCACGTGCACACACACACACACACACATTCCTGGGCAGTGTTTGCCAGTTAGGAGGAGTGTGAGGAATGGGAAAGAGTGCGGGGAGGAAGGGGGAGGCAAGAGCTGAATAAATTGGCATGTCAACAAAGGCTGGAGAAGAGAACATTAGCAAGAAAAAGGATGGGAGCTGGAGAGTCCCCAAGCCAGAAGCCGGGGAAATGAAGGGACAAATTCAGGAAGGAATGTTATTTAAAATGTGTGCACATCTGAGGAGCAGAAAAACCAAAGGAGCGGCACAAAGGGCTAAACAAGACGGGGGAGCCTGGGAGCGGGAGTTGAGAGGAGGCTCTTTCAGGGCAACTGTAATAGCAAGTGTTTAGCAATGACCCGAGTACCAATTCTATTTTTCCTTAATGTGAAGTCTCTGCTGTTCTGAAATTACATGACTAAAATCCTGCTCCTTCCACGAGGCAGGAAGAAGGCACAGGAAGGAATCAAATGAAGCAGATGCTGGAAGCTGGGACAGGGTGGCAGCCCGGGCCAGAGACGCACAGACACCCACGTGAACAGCTTCTGATGGGGAGGGGTGGGGGTCTGAGCTGCCAAGCTCTCTGTCTGGAAGACTTGTTTACTTTTTCATGCCCAGACCTTGAGGGGCCCTCTTGGCAATGTTTACTGGGGGCCCAGACTTCACTCTTGGTATCCCACGGTGCTAAGACTGGGGGCAAAAGGCTCAGTCTGGCTGTCTACTGACTAGGAGGCTTTGAAATATCTGGAATCTCTTTAACCCCAGATTGCCTTAGTGTCTGCATTCTTTGACAAGCACTTTTAACAGTTGGATCCAGAGAGGGCAAACTCAACCCTTCTGGGTATTGATGCTGTAAAAAGAAGAATAATGAGAATTCACCGGAATCATTCTTGGAGAAAGCATGGTATTTGTTCAGAGCAAACACCTTGATAAGTCATGTAAGATGGTTGCTGGCACACAGCCTCATGCACAAGGACTCTGTGTCACTGTGTGCGAGGAGATGGTGAGATGTTCTACCCTGCCACTATAGCCTTTCCTATCAACCAAATGTTTAATAAAAGTCTACCAAAACTCGCAAAATGTTTGGTGTGAGTGCACTTTTTTTCTGGAAAAAGAGGCTGTATCTTGCTCTTGAGATGAAGTGGGAGGTGAAACGATCAGCACATGTGGACACAGGAGTCAAGAACAACTGTGCTGACATCCAGAGTCCCAGGAGGGAAGGATTGTCTCAGACATCCGGGCAGGTGGGGCCTGGGTATCTACCAGTCAACCAAGCAACCAATCAGAAACACCAACCAATGCGAATTTATGCAGCTCTTGCTTTATGCTGGGCACATATGAAAGTACTTCCTGCAGATGTGCACTATGGGAAAGGCATGGCATTCAAGCAGTTTACAATCCAACCTGGGCACCAAACACAAGCCAAAGAAGGGGTTTAAAATATGTGTTCGTGACTGTGATTACAGTAGAGATCAGAGTCTTAGGGAGACTAACGGTCAGAAGTAGTCGAATTTTGTGGAGGAGGTGGCTTGAGAGCAGGGAGGCATGATCTCTCCAGAAGGAGGATGGGAAGGGGAGGACTCCTGTGGAGCATACAGGCAAAGGCAAGGATGTGGGGACATGTGTGGCAAGCGTGAGGGACACTTGGTCTCGCTGGCATGAAACCGGACAATTCCTTGACCTGGCCATTCAGAGAGGAGGAAGGGAACTTCAGGGCCAAAACAATCCCCATAACTCCAAGCCGGAGGACTCCCCACCTACACGAACACGGTCGCACACAGGACAGGCTGAGTCTTCAGAGCAGAAGGACCGAGAAGAGGTGCTTTATGTGATTTATAACTGTGTGTGACCCCAGACAGCAGCCACTCTCTGAAGATGCCACTTCAGAGAGCGGAGATATGTTTTTTCAAAAAACTTTTATTTTACTTTAATGCAAAAGTCAGGAAAGTTAATCTGGACCAAAAGGAGAATTTCTCATAGAGACCTCTGGTTTGCTCATAAATACTTCCCAAGTGCTCCCAGGCCGCGGCTCCTGCCTCCAGCTTTGGCCTGTTGGTATTCAGCCTCGGACAGGGAAATTACGGATTCCAGTCTCACCCCAGGAATTAAAGTCGGAACAATACAGTATTTTACAATCCAGTACAAGCCTCATTTAGCCAGAGCTTTTCATGCGTGGCATCTTAAAGCTCTTTATGACCTTTTTTTAAAAAAGGAAAAGAGAAAAAAAAAAGAATTTAAAAGAGAAAACCTTCTAAAAACCCAAACCCCTACTGAACTAAATGAGCCATTGAGAGTGAATAGGACTTAACAGTGGCCTTCAGAATGGGAACAGAGGTCCCACTTGGATGAAACAAGAACAACAGAATCAAAGGAAATCACAGCTCGGAGAGGACTGCATGGGCCTGAAATGTACCCCTCGGCCCCTGGGGCACTGATGGGCTCTGCGATCTGTGACTGGCACAACGAGCTCAGGATGGGGTCAGGACACAGGGTTCTGGCCCCCGTGATTCTGTGAGTGCAGGGGGGACCAGAGCCACCTTCTATCCCCAAAGATGGTCAGCACCAGCTTCAATATTTGCTCTACCTACCCAGGCATCACCCTCCCAGGTGGCCTCTGTGCTAGGAAAGGAAGTGGCTCTACTGTGTGATTTCGGATTCCAATCTTAATTATAGCTCTGCCTCCCAGGTGCCCAGGGCTCTCGGGCTGGGTCCTGGTACAGCCCTGGCCATGCCTGCCTTTCTTGGAAGTCCCCATGTTTTGAACAGTCTCTCCACACCTCCTCTTTCTCCTCTCACACTGCCCCCAACTCCCCCCACCCCACCCCGCGCTACCCCTGGGTCCTGTGTTTTGCAGAGAGCCAGCTGTTTCCTTGGGCCAATCTGAAAAAGTCATTCTTTCAGAGGTGTTACAGGATGACAATCCTTTGACATGATGCTTATCTCAAAAAATATTTTACATCTTCAACAGATCTCCAAAGCTGTAACCAGAGAAGAGACCTGGAATTTCCAGGAAGTCGAGGATGCTCAAATTAGATGTTCAGGGTTGCCTTGGTGCATGGGAGGTTGGTGAAGGATCTTCTTCATGCACATGGGAAATGTAAGCAAGTCGTCTTGGGCTGTTGACAAAGTAAAACTGTAGACCTCACGAGTCAGTCCCTAGGCAACTCAGTTACTTTAAATTGACAAGTTTAAGCTGGTTTTTGTTTTTTTAATTTCCTGCTTCTGTGTGGGAATGAAGCTCCAGAATAAGATATCAGCTATTAAAAAATTAAGGAAATGACTTTTAAGAAAAAAGGTGGTGTGTAGATTTTGACGAACTGTGACAACCTTGCAGATTTTGTGAAGAGTGAGGCAAGGAAGGCTGTGGGACACAGGCCATTCTCCTGACCCGGGGAAGGGGGAGTGTGAGCAGCAGCACTGCGGGGAGGTAGGCCCTGGGCTCGGGAGGCCTTGACCATTGGACCTGGAGCAAGTCCTCTCGCCTCCCTGTTACTTGATCTCACCATCTGAAACATGGGCTCATTGAATGAGGTGGTACCTAAGGTCCCTTGTGGGACTAATATGTCGGGTTTTGTGAGAAGTGACACAACCATACCACTAACTGTGTTCAACCCCTCTGGATTAGGGCACTACTGTTCTTTCAACTTCCCAGCCAGAAACAGTGTTTCCTCCATGCTATGAGTACTCAGACACAGATAATGAGATTTGGGAATGAAGGCCGAGAGGGTCACAGGCAACCGCAGGCACTATGAGAAGATTAGCGTGTGGCTTACTGAAGCGCACGTCTGCAGGAGCCGCACAGCGAAAGGAATAGCAACAGGACAACAGAGATTACTCGTTCTCTGAGGCTATAGTCTCTGGCACTTACTATCATCCCTAGGGCTGGAGAAACCAGTGACCCCCAGAGTCCTCCTGACAGCTAATCATACAGAAGCAATGGAGGGAACGGAAACCAGAGTAGGTGGAACAGTGTTGCAGACACTGCGAACACCCTCTACCATTTATTTACGCGCCCACCAGTCTGACTTCCAACTGCCAAAGCTCCCCTTGGCCCGAAGGTTTTCTCTGGTCTCCAGAGCCCACCCTGCCTGGGCACACCCAGGCTGGAATCGATAAGGCCCCTAGCAGCAGTCCTTTGCCGCCCTGCAGATGGGGTACCTGTGAGGCGGGTGGTGCCCGGCAGGCCCACGCCCCAGATGCACACAGCGGAAATCTGCTGGCGCTCTGTGTTGGCTGCTTTCCCGCACCTGTCCCAATTCCTCATTCTCCGATGGGTGTTTCCTGGGATCACTTCCCAAATAAACTATTTTCAGGCAGATCCATGTTTCAGAGTTTGCTTCTGGTGGGGATCCAAACTAACAGAAAAGGTTCGGCTTCTGAAAACACAGCTTTGGTGTCGAGTGGATCAGTAGCTCACTTATTCAATCAATACACATTTGCTGTGCTCCTATAGGAGCAGGCACGGAAGCAAGTGCTGAAGAGCTACGTACAGATATTCTGTGAAGTCAGTAGATGGGGACGTGGCTGAGAATGTCCCATGACAGGCAGAGTTAGCTGTGACAGGGGAAAGGGACCGCCGTGGTGCCAGCCTTTGTTGGACACAGCAAGGTCCAGATGAACTGGCTGGCCGAGTGTCTAAAGATGAAAGACCCAGCTCCGAGAAGCCTCTAATTCAACACCCACCATCTTCCCCAGTCCTCAACAACACAAAAGGCTCTTTATGATGTGAGGCATGAGAAGGTAGAACCGGCAAATTTTGCTGAGGGAAATACGGCGTGGGAGTGAAGAACCATGCTGCAGCCCTCGTGTTTGTCCAGGTGTCTGTTCACATCAAGGCACTCACAGGGCTGACCTGCGACAGGGCTCATCGGGCCTTTGAAGCCTGCAGCCCTTCTGGCCATCAGTCCTGCCCGGCAGCCTGGGAAGTGGATGTTGCTCCAAGGGTGGGCCCCTGCATGACACGGAGAGCAGTGTACCCCTCAGGGGCAAAGGGAAGCATGCAGACCTCACTGTGACTTTTCGGGTCCCAAGGAGGATCCAAGAGCTTTAAAGAGAAACATCACATAAAAGAGACAGGGCTTCAGAGTTGAGAGACTGAGGACGCCAGCAGCTGAATAAATGGTGTCCACATATTCACCAGCTTGCCCCGTCCCCTCCCAGGAGGCGCCCAGGGCGGCAGTGGATGAAGCCTGACGTCGGGGATTCTGGGAGGCACAGGAGAGGCCCTGCTTCCCCAGTGCCGCAGAAGCTGACTGGGGGCCTATTTGTACTCCGTTGGGGAGCTGCCCCCAACCCAGTTCTGGAATTTCTTCTTTAGGTTGACACAAGTCAAAATGACATTCTCAAACCTCAATTTTAATAGACATTAATTATGAGGATCATCAATTGGGTTAAAAGCTGATGAAGCTTAGTATTCAGATTAAATAAGAGAAATGTCCATTTAAGCTTATTTTTAAAATTACCAACAGAATATATAATTTATAAAGAGAATGAATTGTATTTTTCTCTCCTTCTTTTCCTAAGTGATTCTTTTCCACTTCTTTTAAGTTTGTCTAAAGCCAGATCGTTTTGTGATCGGCAGCATGGGGAAGGCCTGGAGCAGGAGGTCCACCGCGGAGGCTCTTCTGTCACCATCTCCACGGCGTCACAGACCTGGGAGGTCCCTCTGCTGCTGACTGCCACATTAAAGAAGACAATCATAATGTGAGTTTTTGTTTCCCCTTATGAGAAAATGTAAGTACTATATGAAAGTTTAAAAATTAAATTTCTAATTTATCATCCACTTATTAATAGATTTTACTAAGTAACATTCATTAATTTCATTTGGTTTTGAAAATTAAAGGTCAAATCTTTAACAAATTAATTTTAAGTAATAACGTTTCCTATGAATGAAAAGACGGTGCGAGAGAAGTAGGGTGAAGACAGGGAACATAGTCCAGGATTTCCGTTGTTTTTCTCCCAATAGGAGCATTAATGCTGACTGTGTGCTAAGTTTTTGGGGTAAAACAAACTGGAAAAAGACACTTTTCCAACTTAGGGAGCTTACATTCTGGTTAAAGGACTAAGGCAAATATCAAAATAGTACAGTATAATTTAGACTATAATAAATGTCATAAGAGAATAACCATCAAATATAGGAATATATTTGGATATAGGAATAGGAATATAGTATATATGAATTCAGGAGAAGTAGGGACTACCTTGGTTGCGGGAAATTCATTCATTCATTCAACAAATGGTACCTACTATGGCCAGGCACCATTCTAAGGCATTGAATTGTACAGTGAACAATACAGACCCCTCCCTCGTGGAGCTCACAGTCTAGTAAGGAGAGATAGCTAATGAATAAGTAAATTAAATGTTTGTTAAAAAGATTTTAAATGCTAAGGGAAAAAGAAAATACAGTGGGGATCTTGACTTTTGCACTGAACGGAAGGGGTTATTGGAGAGCTCTGAGCAGCAGAGTGACATAATCTGATGAATATTTTAATAGGATCACTCTTGATTGAGAAGAGCTTTAGAAGACCATTGAAGGAAATATTAAAACCGTAATATTTCTTTTTCTTTTTTTTTATTGTTTGTTGTTTATAGGGGTACAGGTGTTTAGGTTACGTATGATGCCCTTGCCCCCCCTTCCCCCCAAGTCCCAGTCCCAAGCGTGTCCATCTCTCGGAGGGTGCGCATTGCGCCCTTTGTGTATGCATATATCCGTCCCCTCCTCCCCCTCGCCCCTCCCCCTTCCCCCTCCCTCCCTACCCGACATCCAATAGATGTTATTCTTATATGTACACTTATGTGTTGTTCAGTTACTACCAATTTGATGGTGAGTAGATGTGAGGCTTAAAACCGTAATATTTCTTAAAAGCGTTGTTAATGTGCATTGAGCAAGTCCTACATGCCAGACATTGTGATAATCAGGTGTCCAGGATTCTCTCATGCATTCTTCTGTCAGCACTTTGGGGCAGATATCATTCTTATCCCTAATATACTGACAAGAAAACTGGAGCTGAAAAGCTATTAATAAACAGTTTATCTAAAACCTCACTGCCAATAGACAGTAGAGATACACGTGTGCCAATTGTTCCCACCACCACCAGCCCCTCTGCTCCCACGTGGTTCTACTACACTGGGTTTCAACCTTTCCTAAACCACCTCCTTCATGATACAGATTTCCTGGTCAAAACATCTAACAGGGTTCCCAATATTTGTGGCTCTCCTATGGGAGGTTTCTGTGCCGTGCCTTTAACTGGAACTCTCTGTTCCACCCAAGCCAAGAAATACTCAACTGTAATGGTCAAAGCAAGGAACACAAATGAGAAAGCATATCACATCAAATATTTTGCAATGCAATATAGCAGGAATTATAAGGTATATATCTGTGTTAAAAAACAAATAAAAACAATACAGACCTGGCAAAAAGAGCCATGCAGACAAAAAGTCAACAGAGTTTAGGACTCAGTTCATGATTCTTCCAACATGCCATCCTCACTTGTCACTTTATTCCTGGCTCTTGCACACTGGCTCACACACATGTTTTTATCCTCATAAAAAACCTGTAGCAATGCTCTGATTGTTATCACCCCCAATTTATAGAGTCAAGCTTAGAGATAAGTAATTGCCAAGGCTACACAGCAAGGTGGCATCTTTCAATCCAACACTGTTTTTGTTAACTCCAAATTCCATAAGCTTTTTCTCTATCACACTGTCATTTGGATGGAGAGAGAGGAGAGGAGAAGAGAGGGAGAAACATTGTCTAACAGAAGGAACGAATGACTGCCAGCAAAGTTAATGGCTACCTAAAATGGCACCCAGCTAGGAGGCAATGCAGGATGAGGTGCCTCTTACCCAAAGATGCAGCAACAGAAAGCAAATTGTTTGTGGGACAAGCTAAGTCTGGAAGGGGCCAGTTGCCAAGATGAGTGGTATGTCCAAAACCGGAGAAGGAGTTGGCCAAAGCCTAGGGGATGAAACATAAGCTGGTGCTTCTGAGACACAGGGTAGTAGGAGGAATGGGAATAAACTTGGGGAGGGGTTGGGAAGTCAGGGTTCAGGATAAAAGAGAAGGGTAATCAACTGATGAGTGGATTAAGAAAATGTATTATATGTACACCATGGAGTATGACTCAGCTGTAAGAAAGAATGAAATAGTGTCTTTTGCAAATAACTTAGATGGAACTGGAGGCCATCATCCTAAGTGAAATAACTCAAGAACAGAAAAATAAATGCTTCACTTACAGGTGGGAACTAAACTATGCTACACAAGGGCACATAGATTGGTATAATGGACATTGGAGACTCAAAAGGCAGGTGGGGGGTGGGTGGGCAGTGAAGGGATGAAAAATTACCTCTGGGGTACAATGGATGTCACTAGGGTGATGGGTACACCAAAAGCACGGACTCCACCACTATACAATATATACATTTAACAAACAAATAAATCAAATTTCAAAAAACAAAAAGAGAGAAGGACACAGAATGTGACTGAGGACACTTGGTAGCAATTCTTGAATAGATGTGTGGGGGAGAGGCAGGACCTCTGTGTAGGTCTTAGACCAAATGGTGGCTTCATTTACCAGGACAGGCTGACATGGATAACAGTAGGTCACCACTTGGTAGAAGACCCACTTGGGAGGTCCCCGCGGTGCTCACATTGGGCTCAGGGTTGTCTCTTCCACCTTCCTCCAGGGGCCCCTGAGCTGTCTGGGGTCCAGGATCTGCAGGGTGACAGTTACTCTCCAGGGTGCCTGACCACAGCCAGTCAGTTTATGTCACTATTTAACTCAACCACTCCCAACATTATGGGACTGTTATGAAGAGATTGATTGACTGATTTACTGATTTAATTATTTATGTAGTAAACTGAAGTGTCTTTTCCCTGTGTGAATCTTGTCTCAAAAAAGATTCTGTTGTATATATTTTAGATTAAATCTTATAATATTTTTATCCAAGTCTTTTTTCCGAGCATTAGATTTTGTGAGATGAGAGGATTAAAAGAAATCCCTTCAATTTCTACCATTTTTCCATGTATGGAGGATATAAGGATATGAGGAGCAGTGTACACAATTCCTACAAATTCATATTTCATGTGTTTAAACCTTGGCATTATCTGGGTTGCGTGTCCTCATCCCCAAATGATGAAAAGTTTTAGCAATTATTTATTTTACCATAATCAAACCCATTCAAGATTCTGAGGCCTGAAGAATGCTGTTTAGGAAAGAAATTATAGTAAGGACAGATCAGGTGCTTTCTTCTCCTGTCCATCCCTCCTTGCTGCCATGATCTCACGTGATCACGTGGCCAACCTGTGAAACAGGAGCAAATTGAGGCAAAGTTAGCCAGGGCCAAAGTTACTCATTTTTGCTTTGTCAAAATTAGGTGAGTACCCTTTCTCCTATTCAAATACTGATATAATACAAGCCGAGGTTAGGATTAGCCACCCCCACCCCCTGGCTGTGTGGATAAACTCCTCAACAGAGAAAACTGGAAGGGAAATAAGGCACATTTAAGTTTCAGTCTCTGGAAACATGAGGACAAGGCATGGCTTGATGGATTGGTATCAAATTTGTCTTCAATGACTCCTATCCTACATTCCTATCTTATTACAGTCAGCTGCAGAACAACCAACAATCCTGAATGTACCTTAAAGGGCACAGGAGGATTAAATAATGCATGAAGGATTTCCTGACAAGTCTGTCAGACTTAAATTTTGGAACATGTAGAACATGGCTCAGAGTCTCAGGAGCGACAGGCCCAATGAGCGATATCACTGACATTCTGGATTTAATTTTTTTAAAGGGAAAATCTGTGTCAAGTCTTAAAACGTTTACTTTCATTTTACCGTATTTCTCAGACTAAAGCTGCACTGCCCAAAATGGAAGCCACTGGCCACACATGGCTACATGGCTATTGAGCACATGAAATATGACTAGTCCAAATTGAGATGAGCCATAAGTATTAAAAATGCCCTATAATTTGAAGACTTCATACGAAAGAAATAACAGAAAATAGCTCATTAATAATTTTTGTATTGATTACATGTTGAGATGATAATATTTTGGATATATTGAGTTAAACAAAATATATTATTAAACCTAATTTCACCTATTTCTTTTAGCTTTTTAATGTGGCCACAGTAGAATTTAAAATTATGAAGGGCCGGGCACGGTGG